>VDFB02313724.1:0-43911 GCA_007258455.2 Sequoia sempervirens
TTGCTCTAGACCATTTTTCCCATATCTGATAACTCAGGTTCTCCATTTCAAATATTATTTCCCCTCTAAAGGGAAATCATGGTGAAATCATTCAAAGCTATTTCAAAAGGAATGTATAACTCACATGTATCTTTCTATCATTGCTTGCAATTATAAACCGTGTGGAATCAGCACTAAACACCATACTCTGGGCAGGTGAAAAACACTGTGGTAGGCGCTTCTTCTTTAATCTCCAACCATCTTCACTACCTTCAGATCCTTCCAACGAATCAGACTTCAATTTATACAAACTGGGTTTAATACGATCAGAAAAGGCAATCAAATGCCCTGATTCAGACATTGCACTACAAACAATATGCTGAGAATGTTTGCATTTTAATCTGGCCATTATTTTGGGGGGACTACCCTTCACAAGAGAATTTACCCGTGCGTTATTTCCATTTTGACTACTCGCACCTTTATGTGAAGTATATTTCTGATAACTGGAATTATCTTCAGAATCAGAACCCCTTTTTCTCTTGCCAAGCTCAAAATCTGTATCTATGTTGATCTGTGATACATCCAACCAGCTCAAGTACTGTGTCATCATGATAGGTCCTCTGCCGATCTTGGGTTTACAGACCATCTGCACAGATATTCGCTGAGGAGCTGGACATATATCATGCGGATTAAAATCAAGGAACAAATTGGCAGGATATGCAAAAAGCTTTGCATCATCACCCCCTGATATCAGCATTGGAACCCCTGGAACAGCCCATTTATGATAATCCAACCCCGATGGCCTCCGATCACCCCTTTCCTTATTACTTGGTTCACCACGAAACTCACCTATAAAACATTTCCCAAAAGGTCATATGAATCTCACCTCAACAAGTCTCCACGTAAAACATCACTATTCAAAAAACATAAAACTGAGGATCAAGAAACTTATTGAAGACAATTAAAATGTACATTACCCTTTTCAAATATCAACGGTGACGCTACAGTCAATGCCCTCACATCATGTGTGTGAACCCGTTTGCTACCAGCAAAAACCCAACTATCATGAGTAACAGCAGCTAAATTCTCAACTCTGTCATTGTGAGATTTGATATTTCCAGGTACAAATTTATAGTGTATTACCTGCAAAATTAAATCACATCAATGCCCAAACACAATGAACAGCATTGATATCTCATTGAAAATTCATAAGCACCATAACAAGTTTGGGTTGTAGAAAATATAAAAAACAACATAAAACACAGAAGAGGTAAATAAGTAAGCAAGAACATTTGCATTCAAAGGATAGGCACAAAAATCTTCCAGATCACAGCTAAGTCAGGCTGAAACTAATACAAAATCTCTAAGTCTCCAGTGTTCAATAGAGTCTCAAGGACATGGGAACAGGTTTCGGAGATGGGAACTTTTTTCCCATAATTTGTGATAGGCGCAAGGACAGCAGATAAAATAATAAATCATATTTGAAAATTTAACTATAAAAAATAGTAAAAGAATTTGCAATTTAGCATTTATATAAACAAATTAACAAACAATTGAAACAAAATTCTAATTATATAATTATGATATTCAATTTCATGATTTCATCAAGTTTGCATTCAAAGTGTTACAAGCACAATGGGCCAATGGCTACTTGAACTCATTGTCTGATGCAAACAATGTGGCATACTCCTTGCTATAACTGCTAAATCCATTATCGACTCCTAAATCGACAAAGCAAACTAATTATTTACCTGTTTTAAGCTGATCTTTGATAAGAGATGGCAAATACAACAGAGCATTATGAAATATACTGAGCTTAAGTGGTAAATGTAGAAATTACAATTTATCCAATTTCGAAACAGGTAGGCATTGGTGGAATAATCAAACTTGGAGTGATTGATTCATACATCTCCTTGAGCTCTCTTCATCCTGATGATGGATCACGGAGTGTGATCCGAAACGTTTATGCAAAAACTCTCACAGAATCAAAATCCAGAAACAGCAAAATTGAAAGCATCATGGATTGTGGAAACCTCATAGTATTAATATTTTATTTCCAAGATTTTACTATTTGGCTGAAATCTATTCATGGATTTCTTGTTGTGAGACAATCTTTCACCACTTTGCCAATCCAAGACCAAAATCATAAATTCCATCCCATTTCACCCATCAAGACCACAATCCTTTTTTTTGCATCTCATGCCATTTTGTCATTTTTCACAATATATAAAAAATTATGCTTCTTGACACCTCTTGCCACTTTCCCTCACTCAGCAATAATTTCCTTATTGGAAATCCAACTTTTGCCCTATTTGAAGCATAGGAGAGCTCATCATTGGCCTAAAAATAAAATTGATTTGACTTCAACATATACAAAAATGAATGACGGCGTGAGTATGTCAAAATGAAGGCATAAATTGATTTGACTTCAAAATAAACAAAAATGAAAGAAGACATGAGTTTCAAATTGAAGGGTTAAATAATGGAAAAGAATAAAGATCAATATAGACTTTTGAAAATGACTGAGCATGAAAATTTTTGGATGGGTACAGCCAAGCGAATGATTGCTTCATAGCAAATATTCATTCTAATAACTGAGTAAATATCAATTGGTAATTTGGTATAACTAAGCTGACAAAGTGTTACATTGAACTATCAGTCTAAGACCTTTCAGTTGAGACAATAATGTACAATTGTATTTGGAGTATTATTACTACAATATTAAATAAAATTGCCAAATTCTAGTGGTATCTACAAATATACTGCAAATTGTTCATGTAACATTCATACTTCACCTTGGATATTTTTCTACCTTAAGTGTGATATTGCATCTGGAGCTTGTTCGCATCCATCGAGTAAGTGTTTCATCTCGAGCTTCATTTTGGTGATTCTTGGGCCAGATCAGCTGGCCCACCATCACATCCAAAGTTCTTGAGAAATTGAGATTTGACTTTTAGCTTATTCAATTTGGACATCCAAAAGTCTACTTTTTAAAGTTTTGGGTTGCATCCATCCCTCTTATCTTTAGTAAACAGCAAACTTTTCAAGGCAATTTTGAGCAAAATGGCCAGCGCCATTGAGTCCAAAAGGCATTAAAATCCATAAATCAGCTGTAAAACTGTCCAAATCAAAACAGTTATATGAAAAGGCAAAAAAAAATGGCCCTAGACAGATATAACCCAAAACTGTACAAATCCTGTTACAGTACTCTATTTTTTTCTATATTTTAAGTAGTACTGTTGTCTCTTTCTTTCTTTGTGTTCTAAAGAAAGATCAAAGAAAATCATTAGGCATTTGTAATGCACAGCCCAGCAAATTTTATACATCCAAAAATATCCTGTATGCAGAACTGTACCTGCATATCCACTCATGCCACGCACTTTCAATATTGCTTTTTTTTTAATTGAAAAAAACGAAAAAGATATCAAACAAAAAGCTTAAAGCGCTTTTGGTATAGCATTGTATATAGTATCAAGGTAAGGCAAGGGGTGCCTCCCGTACACTGCCATATTCATGACAAGGCAGGTCCCCTGTTCCCCCTCATATTACTATAGTTTTATTAAAAAAGCTTCAATTTTTTTCTTATAAGGTCCATCTGAAGATCTTTTTAAACTTTCATAAGACCTCCTTAAGTGAGCCCCACCTTTCTTTAAGCTCGGCATTTTTATAAATCAAAAAAGTTCCTGTATGCAAGACTCTACCTGTGTGTAGTCATGCCAAGCACTTTCAATGTTGTTTTTTTAATTTGAAAAAAGAAATCAAACAAAAAGTATTTAGCATTTTACATAGTGTAGGGGGGAAGGTAAGGGGTACCTCCCGTACCCTATCATGCCTCTAAATATTACCCAGCCCCTCATATTAGTGAACTCTTATTAAAACTTTAAATTTTTTTCTTATAAGGTCCACAAAAAGCTCTTTTAAAAATTTCTCCCTAAAGTGAACCCCACCTTTACTTAAGCCCATGGTCACATGCATATATGAGCATTATTAGCCCCAAGTCCCGTACCCAGTCCCCCAAAACTTATTTGGTCTTGCACAGACAGACCCCTCTCTGTGAGGCTTTTGTGTTCGGATGCCCAGCTTCAAAGGCCCATATCTTTTCCATCTAGAGAGTTTTTTTGAAGCAACTTTTTTTTGAAATAGACCAATTTTACTTCTTCACAATGGTATCAGTTTATGCTCACGACTCCTAGGTTTTTCAAAAAAAAAAAAAAAAAAGAAGTTTTCTTCACATACTCCCTCTCCTTCAAATTTGAGCATCCTACAAAAGACTTCTTCTATTGTCTCTAAAAGATCGTGGCATCTTACAAAACTTCTTGTGTCCCATATGAATGTTGTCATGTGGGGTTTTCAACAAGATTATTCTCTACAGCTTTCCGAATCATGTAGGGTAAAATTTGCTTATTATCAAAAGAAAATTCATGATGAACATGATTGCTTTCAAAAGCAAATTGATGAATTAAAACTGTTTCTTCAGCAACATCACTTTAGTCTGCCAAATTATTCTGCATAATATTCATTGAATTCTGTTCAACAAGATCACATTTCATCCTGATCATTAGGATGTCTACTCATCCAACATACATCTATCATTTGTAAAATCTTGTAAGCAAGAGCAAGACCCTGACAACACCATTGCAGACATATCTCTTCTCTTTGATTACAGCTCCTATGGAGTTGCATCTCTTGTTATAAATGTTATGAGGATGCATTCCAACCTCATCATGCATCCATCTTGAGTCATCCTAATTCACATTCTTTCAACTCTTATGCATGGTAATTGTACCCAAATCTTGCATAGTACTTGATCTCATCAATCAGTTCTAATCACTGTTCAATATTGACATCGAGACACATGAGCAACTTCCAAAGCCATACATCCTAATTCCATCCTACACTCCACCACTTGAGTGAGAATTCAAGAATCTGATAGCTCAAAATTTTCTTTCTTTTCATACAAAGATGGATTGTTAGTTGCAGAGAGACCTACACTATAGCACTCACCATGCGACATTTTGCATCAAAATTCTCTCTTCAATGTGGAGGCACACATGGACCTTATCTTGCAAGGATTTCAGGATTTATCATTTATTCCATCTTTCCTTCCCCTTCAAAGGAGTCGTTTCCTGTGAATTTTCTTCTTCTTTTCTTTTAAGATAAAAACATCTTGCACGTGAATGCCTAACATGGGTACACAATTGTTGAGACCATTTGCTCATTTCTCCTAACTAGGACTCTATGGAGAGCTGTTGGTGTAATATTTAATGGATGGGTGTTGGTGTATTCATACTTCACCTTCAATGTGTTTCTATCCTCACCTTGGTAGCTAATAATAACATGTATACACCTTGACATGAAGAACACAAGTGCCACCATTGCCTCCTCAATCCTTGATTGATGCTAGTTAGGTGCCACCTCTATTCAATCAATGCCACCTCTTAGTCAAATTGAATTAATTGATCCACTAATTGGCAGTTCAACTCTTGACCTACTATTTGGACTAAATTAACTGATCCACTAATTGGCAATTAAATTCATGACCTCTAGACATGTCATCTTCTTGAGTCATGCATCCAAAGGACCTATCTATATGTACTTCATCCATTCATCTGATGGTTAATTTGGTTGATTTTGTTTATTGATTTCCTTGATTTTATATTAAAATAATATTTAGTTCATTATTTAATGGTCACCTTAATTGTATATACCGTAAATTAGCTGTCTTGATTTGTTTTTATTTCTTCATCTTCGATGATGTTTCTATTTCTGTTTTTAGAAACATCTTTTTTGTAATCTATTTATGAAGCATATTGCTTCCATTCAATAGATGGAAGATTTTCAATCTGCTCTTGTTTCATGGTATCAAAGCGGGTGAACGGAAAGAATTTGATTTTTTCTAGGCCTCTGAGTTTGAGCGTCAATTTTCTCTTGAGTTTATTCATGCGTTCTTGTGATAAAAAATTGTATCCTTCTGAGCGACCTCACTCACTCTTTCTGTAGACATGATTCTGCAAATTGTGGTGTCTTTGATCCAATGCGCATTTATTTTTATTCTGTTTGTATGTGTTTGTGAAATTTTTGTGAGTGTGGGCAAGGATTTTGGCCGTCATTGCTTTGTGCAAATCTATGTTTGGATTGTGACTGCATTTCTAGGCGCATTTGTGTCTCTTCTTTTTTCAGATGCGTTGTGAATCCAGATTCGTGGCTTTCTGAGACTAGCGCTTTTGCAAAAATCCGTCCTTTTACTCACTTCGCACTTTTGTGGTTTCTTTCTGTAACATAACCTTCAGTCTGAAGCGTCGTTTTCTGGAGCAAAAGAAAATCGTGTCTCCTTTCTTGAGATCCTATGCGTGAAAATCATGTTTTGTTTCTAACATTGGCTTCATCTTGCTCTTTGTGCACATGTATCTTCCCTATGTTCGTTTTTTGGTTGATTTGAAAGTCTGCGTCAGAGTAGATTTGTTGTGGAAATCACGTCTATGATTTCCGTGTGGCTTGTTCTACATATTTTGTGTCCTCATTGGTGCATGTGCCTATTCTTGCAACGACCAGTTATTTTGTTGGTTATTCTAAATTCATGGACAATGTGGGCCACATTTTGCTGCTAACATTCTTTTGGTGGGTCCCTCTGCTGTAAAACCGAGTATCCTCTGCCATCTCTAGGCAAAGGTCTTTTGTTGGATTCGTTCAAGAAACCTTGGGTTTTGTGCCTTTTCTATTATGTCAAATTGTCTTTGAAAATGTCTTCTTTGTCACATATTATGCTAGAGGACAGTCAAAAGTTCAACGGTCACAACTACAACACCTAGAAGCAATGAATGATGACTAACTTCAAATAATGCTACCTTGATTAGATCACTCTGGGCAAAAAGACACAACCTCCATCGAAAGATAAAGATCAAGAAAAGTTTGATGAGCAAAATCGTTAAGCAATGATGCTCATTAAACTGTGTGTCACCAATGATCAGCTGCCTCAAGTTCCGTCTAGTAAATCAGCAAAAGAAATTTGGGATCATTTGAAAGATCTACATGAAACATCCGACAAAAGTTGTGCATTCTTCCTAAAGAACATGTTGTTTTCCATCATGATGGATGAGAAGACAACTCTACAGGCACACTTGACAAAAATCAAGGATATATGTGATCAGCTAGAGGCTATTGGTCGGAAAATGGAGGAAGAAGATATGGTAGTCATCACTCTAAAAAGTCTACCAAAATCTTACGAGCACTTTATTGAGACCCTCAACATTACATCAACTAATGTTGATTTGATGTTTTCAAATCTTTGCACCATACTTCTATAGCAGGATCGTTGGAAACAACAATTCGGTAGTGGTGCTAGTTCCTCCTCCACAAAGCAGGCATTTCCTACCAAGACCATTCAAAAAAATAAGAGCAAATATCAGCCCTCTCAACAGACCAGTCAAGCACAATCTTCAAATTCTTCCAAAAAGAAGAATGTTCAATGTAATTATTGCTACAAGTATGGTCACATGAAGAAAGATTGCCAGAAACACTTGGCTTTTGAACAGAACAAGCAAGGAGAGTCTAAACCTACAGCCCATGTTGTAGAGCACACTGAGCAGGAGTTTGCGTTCTATGCCTTCATGGCCAAGAGTTCAGCAGATCCTATGAAATCCTTTGCCTAGTACATTGATTCAGGTGCTTCTCGACATTTCACTCATCGGGACTGGTTCATTGAGTACACGCCCTTCAGAGACTGCTATCTTTGGTGGAAGCGAGGATTATACTGTTGTCGGAAAGGGCAACATGTAGATACATTTTGGAGGGAGAAATTTATTTTTTCTCAATGTATACTTCGGACCTAGCATGGAGCTGAACTTACTTGACTGTTATCTTTGGAGGAGGCGAAGATTATACTGTTGTCGGAAAGGGCAACGTGCAGATACATTCTGGAGGGAGAAATTTATTTTTTCTCGATGTATACTTCGTACCTAGCATGGAGTTGAACTTACTTTCTGTTAGTCAAATTATGACTCACTCTCCTCATCCGGATATTGTTTTCAGCATGCACACATGCAGCATTTTGACAGAGAGACTCGCACTACAATTGTTCAGGGACTTGAGGATCATGGTCTATATAGACTTTTTGATTCCAGTGATTCTCAAAAGCACGCTATGGCAGCCAGGAGTACTTCCATTAGCAGCCTTTGGCATCAACGTTATGGGCACCTGAACATACAATATCTCTCTCAATTATCTCGAGATGATTTGGTTGGTGGCCTTCCTGCAATTCGGACTCAAAATCATGGAGTATGCGAGGCTTGTCATGCTAGAAAGTAGCATCAGACTCCATTCTCAGACGGTGACTCATGGCAAGCTTCCAAGGTATTACAGTTGGTTCACGTTGATTTATGTGGCCCAATGAATACTTCTTCAATTACTAGTTGTACATATTTTTTATTATTTGTTGATGATTTCAACACAAAAATGTGGGTGTATTTTTTGAAAAACAAATCAGATGTGTTTGGTATATTTCAGCAGTATAAGGCTGAACTTAGTTGAAAAAGGGTTTGGTTCTCCAATAATTACTCTTAGGTCTGATAATGGGGGGGAATTTTGTTCTACTGATATCTCCAATTTTTGTTCTGCACAACATGGCATTAAGCACCAACTTACCACACAATACACCCCTCAGCAGAATGGTGTAGTTGAACGTAGGAACCACACCTTTACCGAAATAGCTCGTTCTATGCTAGAGCATAGACATGTTCCTAAGAAATACTGGGTTGAAGCAGTTTATACTACTGTTTATCTTTTGAACCGATCTCCAACTCATGCGGTTAAGAAAATGACTCCTGAAGAAGCCTGGTCTGGACGAAAGCCTAAGATCAGCCAATTGAAAGTTTTTGGCTCTACTGCTCGTGTCTAGATTCCGGATGCCAAGCGCACTAAGTTGGATTCCAAAAGCCAAAAAATCATGTTCACTAGTTATAGTGAAAATCATAAAGCATGCAGGCTGATTGATGTAGATACAGATCATTGCATCTTCAGTCATGTTGTTGTGTTTGATGAAACTACTAGGCCTTTCTTTCAGTCTTGTCCTTCTGTGCATCCTGAGGATCAACCTCTAAAAGCTTTTGAATTGGGTGTTTATCTTCCTCTAATTACAGTGAAAATCATAAAGCATGCAGGCTGATTGATGTAGATACAAATTGTTGCATCTTCAGTCATGTTGTTGTGTTTGATGAAACTACTAGGCCTTTCTTTCAGTCTTGTCCTTCTGTGCATCCTGAGGATCAGCCTCTAAAAGCTTTTGAATTGGGTGTTTGTCTTCCCCTAGCTTCACATGATGGGAGGGATTCTGCAGTTGAACAACCACCTCAGTAGAATATTCCACCACCCGGCCCTCCTCAAGACAATATGGATCCTGATCCAACTGATTCTGTACCAGCCACACCTGGTGATGTTGTTCCACCTGTTTCAAACATTGGTACTTCTACTCTCTGGCCTAAATGGTATGCTAAAACCATTAGTGATCTTCATAATGATGAATTGATCGAAGGTAGAACTGCTCAAAAAAAAAAGCAAGCAACAGAATATTGTTAATTTTGCTCTCATGGCCAATCTGAACATCTCTGAGCCTCAAACCTATTCCAAGGCTAAAGGCATACCTAGGTGGAAATAGGCTATGGAAGCTGAACATTGTAGCCTTCTGAAGAATAACACTTGGGTCATTTATGATCTTCCACCTAAGAAGAAGCCCATTGACTACAAATGGGTGTATCAAGTTAAGTACAAGGCTGACAAAACCCTTGACAAGTCTAAGGCTCGGTTAGTAGCCAAAGGGTTCTTACAGACAGAGGGCATTGACTATGAGGAGACTTTTGCTCTTACAACCAAAATGAGTACTATTCAATTTGTCCTCGCTACAGCAGCCCAATTTGGTTGGAAAGTCCATCAAATGGACGTCAAGAGTGCGTTTCTCAATGGTGATGTAAGGAAGAAGTCTATATGACACAGCCTCCCGATTTCAAGGTTCCTCGTAAAGAACATCAAGTTTGCAGACTTGTGAAAGCACTCTATGGCCTTAAACAAGCTCCACGGGCATGGTACATGAAAATTGATAAGTACCCTGCTGATCATGGTTTTCAAAGAAGCCCTTTTGGCTCAAATTTGTATATCAAACGATCTAGTGATGATATTCTTGTGCTTGTTGTCTATGATGATGACCTTATCATTACTGGCAACTCAGAACATTTGATTGAGGAGATAAAACACAATCTCAATCAATCATTTGATGTAAGAGACCTGGTGTCTCTCAACCCCAATTTTGTGCTGGCTGATGAAATTTTTATTTTTATTTTGTTTTGATGGTTTGTAATTTTTTTGTGTTTTGTGCATATATGATTTTGTTTTTGTATTTTTTTGAAATATGATGCAATGCAAGGAAAATAAAATGCAATGAAACTACAAGAGCTTGAACAAGCTAATTTTCAACTGGCTGCAATAACTTTATTTGATTATAGAATTAATTACAAGGCCCAATATTCACAAGCATACCCAGAAATGAAGGTTGGAAGCCTTAAATGAAATTCTGGGAATTATTTACAGCAGCCAATAGAAATCTTGATAAGTTCAATCCAGCTAATTTGACAAATTTCTCCACCTTAGAACTCCACCAACAGCTCAAGCAAACCAAGGCGCCACCTTTAGAAAAGATTGCAGCCACAAAGAATAGGCGTTTTGGCTCAAGGAGGAAAAACGCCTTATGCTGGAAATGTACGGCCTGGTATTGCAGCAGCTGTACAGCCTTCAATGCAGCAATAGTACAGCCTGTGATGATGGCTGGAGCTGATGATAAATGCTGCTATTAAATAATTCTGATCTGCAATGATTTATCTCATTAAAACCCTCTTGAAACTTCACCAATTTGCACAATTCTGACCTCTGTATGAAGCCAGCACAATGAGCAATCTTCAGCTGGTAGTTTCACAGCCTCAGAATGATAGACTGAAGAACTTTTGCTCTCCAAAGTCTGAAATTGAAGAATTTCAACAGAAACCCTTGTTTCTCCAAAGCTCTCACAAAATGCAATATCAAATATTCACGAGTGAATTCTGATTTTGCTTTTTGAAAGCTTTTATACTTCCTCATGCAGAAGTCAACCCTCTTGTATTGCTTTTTAATTATTTTAAATTTGCTTTTGATGCTTTTTAATATAACTTAGCAAATACCTTGGTTTGGGCGCCCACCTTTTAATATTATTTTATTTCATTTAATGATGGGCCATGGCCCCATTCAATTAATATATTATAATTTGACTTTATAATATAAAGTCATATCACTAATTAATTAATTATCATTAAATGCTCCAATAATCACCAATCTGCTAAGTCGACTGCAAAACTGGGTCAATTCTGTGAATGCCAACTGAACCAGATGCCCTGCCCCGAAATAGTATGTCCCGATAGCCTGACTTACTATAAATAGGAAGTACATACCATAGAGTCCAAAAACAGCTGGCCAACTGAACCAAGTGCCCTGCCCGAAATAGTATGTCCTAATAGCCTGACTTACTATAAATAGTAAGTACATACCATTGAGTCCAGAAACAGCTGCAAAGGCCCAATCAATGGTCACACTACCAATACGCTCTGCCCAAATGCCTTGCTATTAAGAAACACCTAACTCTACCAAAATAGTAACTTACTATAAATAGTAAGTGTGCCAATCTAAGTCAAATGACATGTGCAAAGGCCAAAACCTGAATCCAACTGAGAAGTAATGTCCCAAATCGTCGGGTAATTGCCACTAAAGACCCTCTATCCACAACTGTCAGCCTACAAGGGTCAAAATGATAGGCTAACCCCTCAACAAATCAAACTGACTAGGAAGGAGACATTACATTTGACATGACAGATTTGGAACTTCTTCATTATTGTCCTGGTGTTGAGGTTTGCTAGACAGCTGACAGCATCTTCATTTCTCAGTCCAAGTATGCTCACAATTTGCTTCATAAGTTCAGAATGAGTGATTGCAAACCTGCATCAACACCTATAGAGAAAGGGCTCAAACTATCAGCAAAATCAGATTCGCCTATGGAAAATGAATCCGCATTCAAGCAACTAGTAAGCAGCCTCATTTATCTCACTGCCACTAGACCTGATCTCAGTTTTGCAGTGAGCTACATCTCTCACTTCATGACAACCCCTAAAGTTGAACATTGGGTTGTAGCAAAGCGTTTGTTGAGATATGTGAAAGGCACTTCCAACTTTGACATTCTATATGGAAGGTGCAAAGATCCTAAGCTGATTGATTATACAGACTCAGAATAGGCAGGTTTTGTGGATGACAAAAAGACTACTTCAAAGTATGTATACAGTTTGGATACAGGTGTTGTTACATGGACCAGCAAGAAGCAGCAAGCCATGGCTCTTTCCTCGACTGAAGTTGAATATCGAGGAACTGTTAAAGCAGCTTGTGAGGCAGTTTGGCTTCGAAGGGTGCTTTCAGACATGCAAATGTCTCAAGGAAGACTTTCTTCTTTGTACTGTGACAATCAAGGGGTGCTGAAACTAGCCAAAAATCCAATCTTCCATGAAAGGACAAAGCATGTTGAACTTCATTGTCATTTCATCCACCAGCTTGTCAAAGATGGATCAGTAGCGTTGCAGTATGTTCCAACAAAGGATCAGACTGCAGATATTCTCACCAAGTCTCTGAGCCCGGATAAGTTTGTCAAATTTAGGGAGCATCTTGGTGTCATTGATAGGCTGACCATTAAGGGAGGGTATTAAAATAATATTTAGTTCATTATTTAATGGTCACCTTAATTGTATATACTGTAAATTAGCTGTCATGATTTGTTTCTATTTCTTCATCTTCGATGATGTTTCTATTTCTGTTTTCAGAAACATCTTTTTTGTAATCTATTTATGAAGCATATTGCTTCCATTCAATAGATCGAAGATTTTCAATCTGCTCTTGTTGCATTTTAGAACAGCATTTTATTTGTATATTAAAACCCTCATTACCATTGTTTTATTTTGCTATTGTAATTTTCTTCATTCAACTAGATCCAGGCTTGTGTGATTGGATTCACCCCAAATCTTAAACAAATCATTGTACAAATTCCAACTGCATCTACAAGTACCATTGAAGAATGTCTAGGATTTGCTACAGTATGCCAACAGCATCTACAAGTAGCACTGAAGAATGTCTACAAATTGCTACAATTCACTTACAATGTGAGAAACTTAGTTTTGAACTTTTGATGGTATGTAGTTATGTCACTGTACCGTTGCTCAGTGTATTATGTAGCATACAAATGTAAATTGCATTATGACCTTCAAAGTTGACAATTCTTTCCATTGTGTTGCCTTGACCTTGCATTAACAAGGACATTACCACTCTGCTGACAATGGGAGAATAATATAGCAGTAAAATCTGTTAACAATCAAATTAATCCAGGGCACCATATTACATCAGCAGAAACATTATTGAAGAGAATGGACCGAATACAGTAGGAAACTTAACAGTGCCATTCCTTCACTTAAAAATGACATTGTTTCTGTAGTTAAATTTATTAAAGTTTAACTGATACATTAAATCTACAGGAGAGAAAAACTCGAGTTTCCTACCTTATAAATTGTATTACACAAATCACATTTTCTTTATAATATCAAATATAAGTGTTCAATATTACTTCCAAGGAATAGTCACTAAACAGTAAAGGCTCAACATTTAACAATTGAAGGCAAAGATAACTGGAAGTGAATACAGCATTAAGGAGGATGCAAACAAAGGAAATGCCAACAGAGTAAAAAGGGTGCAATGTTTGGAAAAATTAGCAAATCTTTCTGGGAAATCTTTCTCAGCAATAAATATAGAGGATCAACTATAGAGGTTGGTTTTGAAAGTCGACAACAGCTACAAAAAAACTGCAAGGAAAGGAGCTCAGCTGTGCAGATCCTTCCCTACAGAAGGGCATTCTTAATCCCCACTCAAACAAGATTCAAAAGCAGTGAAATTCTAGTCAAAAGTAGGCTCAATCAATTGATAGGGTTTACAGTGAAGGCAAAAATTCCTTATTTGCAAACAATAGACTCTTCTTCTAAACCCTTCTTTATCCCCCATTTTGGTTTGAGTGGAAAAGATAGGGCTTCAATCTTGAGATGATGAAATTCCAAAGATTTTAGTTACTCCTGATTCAAGCCCTGACCAATCAAATGTGTCATGCCCCCAAAATTTCAAATCCAAACACGGGTTGAAGCAGAACCAGATTGCTATAAACCATAGTCGTCCCTCACCAGGCAGCGATGAGAAGAAATAAAAGAAAGCAATTATTTAATGAAGGGGATGCAATGAAAATTAAATAATGCTCAAACTCAAAAGACACCTCTCTTAAAACAGCAATCAAGATAATAATAACTAAGGGTGGCGGACTTCATAAATCGGCAATTTCACAAGGAATAATGTTAATCAAATTAATTATTCCTATCTGCAATTAAGAAGGCCTTAACAAGGAGTCATGTCCCTTGGCAAACTCGTGTCTTGAAAAGTTATGACCCTCAGCCCTATCATGGTATAAAGGGTAAACAATTCAAAGCAGAGAAGGCATAGATTGGAGAGCAAGTTGACTCAGTCTGAAAATCAATAACATCTGAACATTAAGTCAGCAATCATCTGATCAGATAAAAGGAATAGAGATCTGCATCTTCTAAGTCAGAAATAATCAATTAATTAACATTTGTGTAGCAGTCAGATTTCCTGAGTTGGTGGTATGAGATCTGATTTACAGTTATATGGTGCAGCATAATTTAGTATGAGCGATCGTGATTATTTAATTGGATATTCAAGATACTAATGATACATTACAGTTATGACTGCTTCCTTAAATATGATTAATATTGGTTGTCATATGATTTGAATGTTTAGTCATGATAGAGACTGAGATTACAAGAGGGGAACGGGGCACTCTCCTAGGTATGCCACCTCGAGATGGGGAATCAAGTAATCCCATAATGGGGGACCAAGTAGTCCCAAGGAGGCCATGGGGGTACCATTTGGGGTACCAATGGTACAGCGCCTTGGGCTTAGGAGAAATGGCATTTTCAGGGCACCCATTGTAATCTCACCCCTCCATTATGGTGAATCAGCACAAGAGGTCAAATCATAGAGAGAGGGAAATGGTTGGCAAGATGGGTCCTAGGCACCCCATCAAGTCACGTTCTCCCATAAGGATGCTAAAATGCTTTGTGATTGAATTAATGATTGACCATGAGTTTACTAATATTTAATTATGATAATCTGCTAATTAGTATTATTGTGGTAAATGATTATAATCTGCTAATCAGTATGATTGTGGTAAATGGTTTCTAATCTGTGTGCAGGGCTCCAATCAGGTGAAAGGTATTCTCTAACACATTTGTTTATTTGGAAATTACGGATTTAGGGAAAATTTAGGGCATTCCCAATTAGAGGACATTACAAAATGTGTCCAAGGAATCTGCTCAGATTGATTTTCATTATCTTTGGGGGATCTTCCTCCAACACTGCAGTTGATTTTCCTGATTTTCTTATTGCCGATGACTGTTTAAATGTGATAGAAGAAGATTTATCCAGCAGGTAGTTGGTGTGCCAATGTAAGGGGAATAAGCCTTCATTTGAGTTCTCTCTGACAATGTCCTCTGCTTGGAACAATATCTCAGATCCTTCCTTGTCCATGTTGCATAAAGGCTTCTTCTTAGTGACTTCTAAATTACCTGAAGATCACAATTGGATATGGAAAAAGGGGCCATACTTTTTTGGAAAGAATGGCATTTTTATGTGTCCATAGACATCCTTTTTTAATCCAAATTCAGCTCGAATCACTGAGATTCCAATTGGGCTTCATTTGCACAATCTTCCATTGGTAATGCATGATCCCAATCTGATTCAGCATATGATTGAAAAGGTTGGCAATTTTATCAAAATTAACATGGATCAGGTTGATCTTCAGAACAGATTTGTAAAGTTTTGCGCCATGGTGGATGTCTCAAACCCAATTCTTCACTCCATCAAAAACCTATCTTCCCGAGGCATCTGGACGCAATCTATAAAATATGAAGGTATCCTTTTCAGTTGTTTTCAATGCAAAAGTATGGGACACAAGGTTGCAGAGTGCACTTCCAAGATTTGTTCTGGTTCCTTCACTGTATGATAGCAGAAGAGAGTAAGAAAATCTGGTTAACCTGATGCAGATTTTATTTGGAGAAATCACAGGTATTTTTTCAATGAGCATCTCTCCTTTCTAGCATCCAGCAACAAGAATAACTCTAGTCAATTGGTCAATGTTTCATCCCATTTAGACGTTTTGAACCAGATGGAGAATCAGACTCCTCCAGTTACAGATTTTGATCACCCAAATGATGTTGAGGGCAATGATACAGTGGTTAACAGTATTTTGAAATAACTGGAAGAAGTTTCAAGACTGTTTGGCCTCTTCTGCCATTCTTAGCAGAGCCCAAACAGAAAGCAAAACAACCAAACCAAATAGTGGGTCTTTGGTAAAACATACAGAACCAAAGTTGGAAGCAGAAAGGCTGTGTGTGGAAGCTTGAGACTCCACTGGGGAAGAATCTTGATGGAACATGGAAGCCCTTCTCACTAGGAAGGAGATAAGAGAGGTTAATCCATGTTTTGCATTTTGAACAGAGTTGAACTTCCCTTTGGGTAGGATTTTGAGGCAGTCTTTGAGAATTTGCTTGGATTCCAGTTTGTTGTTCTCTGTAACAGTTTTGACAGGATACTTGGAGTTTCTTTGGTCATCTGTTTTTTTTAAAGTACTTTTCCCAGAATATTGTTTCGCAATTCCCAGTTGTATTTCCTTCATTTTCATGGGACAGGACTACAATACATTTCCTCAAATATGCATCAAAAAAAAACAATGAAGTCCCAAGAATCTCTCATTAAATAAAGACATGAATGAGCTACAATCTAGATCACGATGTAAATTTGAAGATGGATTCATACTTGACCATCAGAACCAGCAGAAAATACACCCTGATGATTTGGTGTTGCAGCCAAAGATAAAACATCCCCATTATGATGTGTATATGCTTGCAGTAATGCTCCCTGCTGAGAATCCCAAAACTGAGTGGTCCCTGTACCATCCCCACTCACAAGAGTTCCATCTCTACAAAAAAAAAAAACACACATTATCAAGCATGAATTTAAAACGTCTGAAATCTAGAAGATTCTGCTTTAATCCATTGTGAACTTCATTGAATTGTCTATGGTTATAAAAACATTCTCTTCAGATGCATACAAGCTAAATTTTATCATTAATGGGGCACGATGGAGGAAATAAAAAATCATTCGAATCAAAGAAACAACTGAGAGTGAAACAAAACAAACTCATGCATTGGCAATAAGAAAAGTAATGATCTTGCTGCACAGAAGTCAAAACCAAGCAAAACTAAAAAAGAATAAGAGATATAATGTAATTCCATTGTAAAAGAGAAAAAGAAAATACTTGCAATCAGTCAAATTTGGACAGCTTTCAAATGTGATACAAACTGCTGCAGAGTAAGTTGTAATATACACTAAACTACGTGATATTGAAACACAAGTAAATAAAATAAGATATCAAAAATACAAGTGTAAATAAATTGAAATTCAAATGTTGCTATAATTATGATTATCGTAGATAATATCATAATTATGAAACCATTATTATAATAATAATATCAGGCAGAACTAATTAAATTGTAACTATTATAACCATAAGATATTCACAAAGATATTAATATCATTAATAAATAAATTTATCTATGTCTAGATTGAATAAACAAATAGCGAATCATATATTTGGAATTAAGGCAACAATATTAATTATAAACAAACATGATTAAAGGCATATCATTAGTTAAGGAAGCACAAACCATTCAACTAAGATAGCAGATAATCAGTAAGAGTCGACTAAGAGGCACGATGATGAGACACAGCTATCACCTCAAGGCCACCCAAAGACTATAAGAGAGGAATCAAAGTCCATTAAAGGGATTATTTTATTTTTTTACAGACGGGTCGGGATCATATACTTTAATAAAACCGCAAAGAATAATAAAGTCGCCATACATTCCTAGAAGGGGTTTAATGTTAGAGGAAATCGTGGTATTGGAACCGCAACATATATATCGGGTGCTGTTAATGTTCATCGGCAGAAGCAATTATAGGAATTCCAACATTGATCATTCCTGTCGCATTTATGGATGCAATGAGTCATGAGAATATGGGATCATGGCAGAAATAATTTTCCTTGCAATCGGTGAATACGGGTTATATGTATTTGGCAGCTATTAGATCCAGTATATATTACCAGAGATATATATTTTACAGTCTGTGTGTGCACTTGTATGTGTATCCATCATACATCTATGCAGAACAACCTATATATTGATTGATGAGTGGTTTTGAAGTTGATTCCCACTGCTCCTGGAGAACAATTCAAAAGTATATTTGCCATCGAATTCATATGCAATAACAGCTACAGCATTAGATCATCCGGAGGCATTTCAATTGTTCGCTGAGCATATGCATCATCATCGGAATTCATCACTGGGCATATACTCTTATCTTTGGTGCTGTGCGCAATACTCATCATTCATTCCGGCTGAATATCCAAGCATACAGTTTAAGAATAAGACAAGAGTTGCTGTGTATTCTGAGGTATTTGCAATCACTAGTTCAAACAGTGCAATGATAATGACTATACGAAGGCTTGGCTATTCCTGAGAATGTATTACTGGTTCCTGAATATATGTAGAGCTATGCATCTGAAGGCATATCTACAATGCCTTTGAAATTCATTGTATTTGGTCTGAGGGCTTAAAGCCGAGATTTATCCTGTTAGAAGCATTTAAGGGGTAAGTTACAGCCCTAACCACATTAAGCTTGTGAATCTAGGACAAGATTTAGGGCAATCCCGAAAGGGGACATTACAATCGGGCAGGAAGGAGGAAATAAAAAATCATTCCAATCAAAGAAACCACTGAGACTGAAACAAAATAAAATCATGCATTTGCAATAAGAAAAGTAATGATCTTGCTGCACAGAAGTCAGACCAAGCAAAACTTAAAAAGAATAAGAGATATAATGCAATTCCATTGTAAAAGAGAAAAAGAAAATGCTTGCAATCAGTCAAATTTGGACAGCTTTCAAATGTGATACAAACTGCTGCAGAGGTAAGTTGTATTATACACAATGTATATTATTTGAGATTTAAATCAAGAATTTATGTCACAAATACAACTGCAAATCAATTGCAAAGAATGAAAGAAAGCCATTGCATACCGTAGTGAAAAAAGGGACCAGATGCAGAGGTCTGAACCACTCTGCAAACCTCCAATTCCTGCAGTCATTCTATACAACTCACGTGATGTATTGGTATCCCAACATCTGATACAGCTGCACAATAGCATGCATAAATTAGAATTAACCTAATTCTTATAGCAGCATAACTTGCTAACTGCTAGAGAGCTATACAGTTCCCTTAATTTAATCAAGTAAAGTTGCAGTATTCATGCATAGCTAGCACAGTCAATAACCATTTAACAAGCTAAATAAAATTCAGCCTAAAATCATATTATTAGTATAAGCAAAGCTGTAACTGTTCAATCAGAATTAGCACAAGAAGGAAGCTCATATCTTATGTCTTATACCATGGTTTACCTCTTTTGATACTCCGAATGATTCCTTCTCTATACCTATTTGGTTGTGCCTTCTTTAGTAGGCATGAATTTTCAACAATCCATGAAGATAGCAATATTCTAGTTTTTGGATATAACAATGTTTATTTTAATGCATCAACATTTTAGATCACACTTATGATCTATCATTAAGATGAGGAAAGACTAGTGAGTAGGATTGCAAACTTAGTTACCTAGATAGGATAGTAGGCCAAGGATAGAGGAGAAGAAACAGAGCGTGAGAACAAGGTTCTCAGGGAGACCAAGGTTTGCAATCATATTCACTATTGTTTCCTCAGCCCAATGATGGATCACAGAGTGTGATCCAAAACATTGATGCAAAAAAATAAACATAGGTTGCAAGATCCCCAAGATCCCTCAAACAACATTCACCTATTTGATGCCTCTAGCTCTCTTGAGTTGCAAGATTCTTCATGTGCTAGGCCTACTAGTACTCTATCTGAGTAGAAGTGCATGAAATTGGAATGTTTCCTGAAGTTCTAGCTTGTTCAAATGCCATGTATGTCTTTGAGATGGAGGCGCCAAGAGGCAAAATAAAGAGCCCATAGGGTAAAGTGGAGCATATCACCAAGCCAAAAACACTATCATTGTTTGGTCTAGATTGGATACCAACAAATGCAAAAATGGAAAGAACTAGAAGAACCTTATGCTTTGCAGCATCCCTATTAATAGTATTGATGTTATTTTTCTTGTTCTAAATTTTTGTTTATAGAAGGGAGTGGTCTCTATGTCACATTACAAGAATCAAAACAAGAAGTTTGAAACTTAAAAGTTATTATTATAAAATAAAAAATTTGAACCTAAAAGGAAAAACTAATATTAAAGTGAATATTAAAAAAAGGTAAAGATTAAAACATAAAGTTTGAAGCCTAACCCTAGAAATTATAGACTAGCATATTCAAAAACAATAAATCCTAAATCCTATCAGATAACAGACAGTGGTAAATCCCAACAAATACGTAATAGAGAGCAGCAGCAGGCAGGATGAATAGAGACAGCAGGGAGGAAAACGAGAAGAAGCAGATTTTTTAGCATGTCCCAGCCACTGTAATTATTACCAAATCATAGGGTTTTTTAAACTTGTTAACATTTAGACTTTTTGAGGGTGGACAGACAGAGTACCCAAGCCATATACGGGCCATACTGTACCTGTATCTATATCTGATACAGTGGTATACATGCCAGGGATGTGCAGGAGGCATCTCTTGCAACAAGTATGATTCTTAATGAACTATAATAACCATCTTTTAATCACTACAATTGGGAATTAAAATATTCCTCCTAAACATTCTACATTGGGAAGCCCAATTCAGGCTTCTTCAGCACACTACTTATTCCAAACAGTTGGCTTTTCCTCGTAGTTTCCTGTGTGGAATGCTTTCAGACTTGTTGGTTGGGTTTCCCCCATTGGCAGTCGACAGTATCATTAACAGATTTCTATGTCTTTCTGATAGTTCCGAAACAGACTTTACATTTCTATCCTATTTCTTTGCTGATTGGTGATGAAGACAGGATTTCCCTCCAGACCCACATGCATATTGAATCTTAAAATATATGTAAAGTAGGCTTCCTGGAAAAAAGCAAATAAAATCATTTATAGTGATTGTTTTTCAAATGACTTGAAGTGCTACCCAAATAATGTTTTTATGGTTTGCCCAGTCCTCTCTGGGAATTTGACGAATCTCAGGGGATACCAAGGAGGACTTCAACAGCAACTTTGAAATAGAAAACAGAACAACATATACATGTCAAATCTTGACCTCCAGTTTATCCAACACAGTTACGGTGGGTATAATTTGTCTTCTCAGTCTGCACCAACAAATTATCTTCTTCAAAGTTTTCAGATTGCTGCCTAAATTTTCTTCCTGTTATCCTTGCATTTCTCTATGACAGATTTCTGATATCAACTTCTTGCTTTTGATTTTTTGCCTCGTAGTAATCCAACAATTCTACCCACAAATGATCTTGTGAAAGCATTATCAGCATAGTCGCCCTCTACCTCACATTTAGGAGACCACTAGGGCATAGTATCCATTAAAACTGCTTCTCTCTCCAACCACCTAATTTATCCCAACCCAATAGCTAGATAGAGTAACCAATCTGGCACAAACAACGAATTATTTATCAAACAATGTTTTTCTATTCAAATATCGCCAAAAATTTAGCCACCTTTTATGGAATCACAGTGACTTTAGGCTTGCTGTAATCAACAATATTAAATAAATAATTATGAGAGCTTGCCTCCCTAAGTTGCCAAATCAGAATCAGGTACAGGTTTGAGTACAATAGGCTTATACAGTCAAAAAAATTGGGGCTGGGTACATCCATACGAAAACCATATGCATATGTACATGCATACATATATATCATACATACATTTGCCTACATATATATAATATATGTACAGCCTAAAAACAAGAATTAAGTTCAGAATACACTTATCATGAATATGCTAAACAAAACTACCATAAATATTACAAATTTAAAATGCAGTATACTAATTCAATAAGAATTTATCAAACTCTAATGTCATGATAGATATTCACTGTTTATTGTTAAAATAATGCAATTACTGATCAGCATCATAAAGGCTTTCATCAGTTCCAATATCATCATTATCATTGACATCAGATGATGTAGGTAGATTAGAAGAACCAATTTAAAAATTAGTGAATGTCATGTTAAATTCATTTTTTGTTTTAGTAGATATTTATGTTGTTTTGATTCAATTTGGATATGCTAAATAGACAATTTTGAAGTTATCAATAGCCTAGCATTCTAGCAAAGAATAAAAGTAAAGGAAGCATTGAACATATAAAAAATTGTTTGATACATACTACCACTAATATGACTAGAATTTGAGCCTTCAAAAATGGAAGTATTTTATTTTACATACAAAGGGCTAGTATTTGTGTGGTGTTATATTTGGTTTGAAATGAAAGAAAACAGTGACATCATAAGAAGTTGTCCTAGGGAGAATCGTACATGCAGATTGGTAGAGTATTTTCAAGAAATTTGTAATTGAGGCCACCCTCAAAAATGAAAATGAGGGAGGGAACTTTAAGTGAAGTGACTAAGGCAAATTCTGCCTTAACCACATAGCAGAGATTGAGGCCAAGAGAGGAGCTGCCAATGGGCCTAAGATTTATAGTTGACATCATGGCATCCACCAAAGGAGTGTAGACAGTCTGGGCAAGCTGGGTAAGGTTCCACTGTCAATAATCAGGGAAACTCGTATTTGAGGCCACCTTCAAAAATGAAAGTAAGAGAGGCAACTTTAAATGAAGCAACCAAGTCAAAGTTTGTCTTGACCGTGTAGCAGAGATCAAGGCCAACAAGAGAGTCATTGATGGGCTTGAGATTTATGGCTAACATCATGGCATCTGCCAAAGGAATGCAGACAGCCTAGCCAAGCTAGGTAAGCAAGGTTCCACTGTAAATAATCATGCCACCGTTTCCATTCACCTTCCTGTTAATATCACACCAAGAATATTTACAGTTCTGCCTCCCATTATTACTCTTGTGATAGGAATGTAGTAGAAGAGCAGTAGCTGATCATTCCAAACAAAGCACATGAGCAGCAACTAGTCATTCCGAATGAAGCGCAAGAACGGCAACTGATCATTCCAAATGAAACACATGAGCAGCAACTGGTCATCAAACACATATCAAAAACGTTCAATAGCTATTATTTAGGGTTTCAGGTGCACGTTGTATGCATCAAAATTTTCACCCACCATTAAAAACACAATGGAAACCTCCTACAAACACGTCAACCAAATTGGAAGCATCCAAGAGCACTAGATCACCATTCCAAACTAATCAACCTCAAAAAAAACAGAACCTAGGACAATTCTACAAGCATTTTGTACCTGAATCCAATTCTGAAAAAAAATCATACCGTGCTATGAAAGGTTTTGCTGCTAATTTGGTAACATAGCTGCCCCCTAACAAAGTAGAGCTGCAACATACAACAAACTTTTATACATAGTCCCCAGAACATGTAAGTAAAAAGAATCCCAGATTTTCCTACAGGGTTTCCATTTACGAAAAAGCATGTTTAGGTAAGATAACCATCAAAATTAAATTTAATGGTCCCCAAATGCAACATTCTTTCATGGAATTTCATTACATCACAGACACACAAGCCTTCTTGCAAATGGAAAGCAGCGAGGAATAACTTTATTAAATTCAATTCTCACTACCATTATAGAATTCAATTAGTTTCTTGTTTTATAAATATAATGAAAGTGAATTATATTAAATTATTAATGACACAATTAGTTCCTTTATACATTCAGCAAACAACATTATGAATTAAAAACATAACTACAAGTTCAACACCAGCTTTCACCCAAAACTTCACCAGCCCTGCTAAAATAACACAAATGTGGAAAAATACGGAAACATTAAAAATATACAGTTATAACAAATGTCCAGAAGGAATCTTGCTAGAATTAAAGAAAAGTAGATTCGAATAAGTGCCTGCAAAATCCTATTACTAAGCTTTGTACCAAAGAAATTTATAAATCATCATCACAAGTTTTATTACTTTCTTTATTCACAGAGTCTCAAGATAGGGCAAGGGGGGACACAAGGGACAGATCTCAAGGATAGGAGGACCAAGGGGTCTAGATTTTGTGACAGTCATGGGGTGGTAGAGGTAGAGATTTTGGGGCAGAACCCCCAGCAGTGTTGAGGGGCAACGCCACTTGTGGGGGTATGCAGGCAAATTGAGGCGTTCAAAACCACACAAACATTCATCATGTGTGCCACTTTCACAATTTTATCACTGTATTTTCTGCAACACCGAATCCTTACTATTTCTGAAACTTGGAAGTGATTTGAAATGAGGCTTAGATGCCTATTAATAAGTTTTCTTCTGACTGCTTAGGATGTGGGTGGAGCCCATACACCATTAGGATTAGGGTTGGCGGCACCAGTATCCAAAAACAATTTTGATTTTTTTTAAATGGACGTTTTGACTAAATTGCCTTGGGAGATGCTTGGGCATCTCAAGTATGGTGAGGAAACACAAGGGTGTCCCCTATGATTATTGGAGACATCCCAGAGGGTCAACAATGTTTACAAAACAAGGGGATGTCCCAGAAATGTCCCCAAGTACTTGGTGGCGATGTTGGGATGACAAAGGGACATTTTCCCCAAGTCCTTGTCCTAGAAAACGCCTAGTTTCATAGAGGGGGAGGGGCATCCTCATGGACTAGTGCCTATCTTCCTAATAGTGTCAATAGCAAGAATGCTTTTTAAATCATTACTAATTGACTAGAAGTAGAATCAAAGAGAATAGAAAGACAAGATAATCATTATACCCATCAGAGCCTCCAGCAAATATTCGTTTTGAATCAAAACTCCACGCAACGCACAAAATACGACCTGTCAATTGATACATAGTAGAGAATCTTATCAAATTACAGCTGTCAAAATTACAAAATTGAAAACAAAATACAGAATGAAAATTTGTTCAAGCAATATTATTAAATTATACCTTTAACTTTTGGAAATGATTTGTAATATGTTATGTTTTCCTCCATGTCACGAACAACATAAATGCGAACACAACCATCATCACATGCAAGAGCTACTTGCTGCTCCACAAAATCATCTCCCTCTTTTTCACTGTCTGATTCGCTGGAATTACTATTTATTCCATTTTCATCATCATCATCATCTTCGTTGTGCTTGATAGAAAAAGCTCCTCGTGCTGGCAAAGGCTCGGCTGCCATCTGCCAGATTGATCCGCCAAAGGATTCTAAAATTGTCTGTAGAAGAATCAATATTTAAGAAACATCTCCATAGTCCTTGTAGGAGCAAGCTAAGATAAAAACCTCACTGGCAAAATCTTCTCCAATATGAATAGATTTCATCATTTATATGATACAAAATATGATAAAATGCTGTATAATGCAAGCACCAAAGATATAGTCAAAGCAAAAAGACTCACAGAGATATCACATTGATATCAAATAGTATGACCTGATAACTGTGTAAAGTAGAAAAAAAACATCATTGCAGCAATTTCTAATAAGTCACATTAGCATCAAAAGCTCAAAAGCATGATCCACAATGAAGATTGTCAAATCAAAATATCAATAACTAGAAAGCTATAAATTTGCAAAATGGAACATGATAATAAGACATCATCTCCTAAACATTATCTTTGAAGATTGCATTCAAATTGCTCTGCTCCAAGCACACATGAGCAGAAATACAAGGAAACAAATCTCTTTAAAGCACACCCTAGTTCTTCCATCAACTTCTATGAAGTTGACAAACAGTTGTTTATGAAAGATACTTCTATTTAAAAATAATTAGCCAGACTTAACAGTAACTAAATTGGAAATCTGGCATTTTACTGTTGTTCCACATAGAGAGAGTTTGTTTTGTAAGCACGTGACATACATATTTCCAAAACACAATACATTGCTTTTATATTGCTTAAAAGATTAATATTTACAACCTTCTCTTTAATTCACCTCATTTTACTTGTAAAGGGACATAAAGTATATTACGTTTGCCACATGGAAAGTTTAAAATCCAATGTAAAACAGTTGCCCTATGTTGCACATATACATGTTCCTCTGAAAACACCAAAATGACAATGTTGTCATCCTCAACACATCAAGATGGGTTGTTATGTACTCAATCTCAAATCTGACTGGAGGACCCTCTGTTGAAGAGGGGGCAGTTGGTGAAGACTCCAAAATTTGCAAAAAATAACAATTATAAATTGGAAAACAAGCAACAACACACCTAACAATGATCTAGATTCTACACACCAATATATGTCCACTTGTTTCCTGGCATCAAGGAACACAGCTTAAGAGCTGCAATTTGGGAGATGATTTGGACTATGCCTCAAACACAAAACAAAACTTCTTCCCTACCAAAGAACCTCTATGTCTCAAAATTGTTGCTTCAGTGTAAGTTCAATGAAAACCTACTTATGGTTAAAACAACTTTATTGCAAAATTTATATCAATAGTAACAATCTCAATTAGAGAACATTGGGTTAAAAATATTAGCACTTTGTTCTTTAAATGGGAAAAAGTAGACATTGAAAGGAATATATCAAGACAAGAAGACATCATTCGAGATGGTGACAGATTGATGTCATCTTCCAAACAAAATCCAAAATTCAAAACAAGTTTGTACTTTGCAGTGATCCTTAATGCTCAATTTTACGGTATGGTTTTCTAGGGACCCTAGATGCATACTGGACTAAAAACATCCATACCAAAAAGAATGTTATCTATTTCTATATATAAAATCAAATACGAACATATTACCCATTGTTTGTAAATGAAGGTCCAAAAAATCACACAAACAAAAGGTAGATGATAACTTGCATAATTGTATAAGTTATTATTTATATTCAAAATAAATCATGGTATCATAATCAAGAACTAGTCATCCTGCTTGCTTCTGCCAGAGCCTATAATATCCCCCACACATAGTTGCGTCAGCAGAAAGCGGATAGCCTGTTGGACTGAAATGAGATTGCTACATTTTTTAGTTGTTTATCTTTGATTGCTTTGTGATTTAGAAAGAGGTGGGTTAGGTTCAAGAAGCTAAGAATGCTTTAATTATGATTTATTATTAATTTATTTCTTTTAATGTGACCCACATATCAGCAGACTTGTCCTGAAAACATTCCTGAAACAAGCTGTTCCAAAGAACAACCTAGGAGCTTCAAATGAAATTGTTGACAGACTGAAACTATAAAAACTATACCAGAGAAGTAACAAAGATAATGTACAGTTAGTTGAAAGTGGCAATTAGAAAAATGTCCATACCAATTATAATGGCCAAACTGGACTTTGAAAGTGAGAAAGTGACAAGTAGTTTGAGTTTATATTTTCTAAAACCAAAAATCGAGTTGCCACGTGATTTCAATTTATAATTCGCTTATCTTGTATTCAAGACGATACCCAAGTTGATACTATTTAACAAAGTATAAAATTTATATTAAGTTTCATGTTGTAAGTAATCATTCATTCTGAATTCTATTACCACAGTGTTGAAAGAGTTAAGACTGTCTTATTCCAATAATATGAAAATCCACAAAATTTGTATTAAGCTAGTCTATGGTTACACAATTAAGGGGATAGAGACGGAAATCCTAACAACAGCCACTGCTAATTACTTTTAGAATCAGTCCAGACCCATTATAATGGCAAAGTTGGAATTTGAAAGTGAGATGTGATTAGGTATATATTTTTAAAACCAAAAATTCTAGTTGGCATATGATTTCAATTTATAATTTTCTCATCATTTATCCAAGATGGTAACCAAAATGATAAGTTTTAACACTTTAAAATAATCTACAAAATTACTAAAGAATGAAACTAATATTGAGTAAGTTTCAAGCCATAATTATTTTTTTATTAATTATTTTGAATTATATTACCACACTGAGTTGAAAAGATTAAGACTGTTTTCTTCCAATAATAATAGGAAATGCTATTCAGTCAATCACAAGCTGGAAAGAACAAAGAATTCAGCATACCTTCCGTTAAGCTAGTTCATCTATTACTTAATAAAGAGGACAGAATCTGAAAGCCTGGGTGAGCTAATAAATATAGATCCCACCATTCACTGTATAACTCGATCTTTTTGACAGGGTAGATAAGTGCAACCCAGGCCCTTTTGGAAGGAAAAGTATCTTTGGAAATAGAGAATAAGTCATCAACACCTTCTACACTTTAGATTTGGTGTCAATTCATGTTGTGTGACTGCAAAAAGGGTCTTATTGCTTGCATAAAAATGTATACTGCTTGGGTAAAATTTATTAAATGAACCAAGGGTCCAGTATGTTAGGTTTGACAGTGACTCTACCTTAATTACAACTATAAGGACCGAGCAACAAGAGAAACACAACCATGGAAGGTTCCAAATTCTTCCTAAAGACCACTTATCATTGAAGGAAAAAATCATTATATTTCTTTTGATCAATGTTGGAAAGATATATAGGTTTTGCTAGTTTCTTTGCTGAAAGTCGGGGTACAAGGAAAATCAAGGACTTAGCTAAATTTACGCAGGTAAAATTTTGGAGGAACTGTGGGATTGAAAACAGCTGACAACTTCAAAACGGAACTAAGCAATCATCACTGATAGAAGCCATGAAATGCAAGTGAAATACATTTTCTGCCAATGTCTTAGAATGATTGTTACCTATAGAGGTAAGGAATTATAGAAAACAAGAGATGGAGGAAATCGAAGGAATTATTAAGAAAGGCCGTTCAATATGAAAACTGTCAGACAGGGATTTCAACATATGACATGATGGAGGTGTTAAATACCTAAGTAAGAAGTTGAACCTCCAATATATGAAAGAGAAATTAAAATTGTGGTCAAGGAAGCCTTGGCCATGCCATTAAGGCAGAGTATGTATGTAGTCCAGGAAGACTTAGGCAACAATAGATGCTTTATAAGGATACACCAATGAACAGAAATGGGCATACTTGAAGAGACAATCAACCATTACCAAATTACCAATTCGCTGCCCGACTTAGGCAACCCTTCAATGAAACCCATGGAAATGGCTGTCCATAATCATACAGTTATTGAATCAGCAACAGTTGTAAAGTTATCACATTCCACAACAAATTTTTTGATATCATTTGTCATACCAACTAAACAAAAAGTGTGTTTTGTTCTTGTTATGTTTTGTTCATGAAACCCATGGAAATGGCTGTTCATACAGTAGTAGAATCAGCAACAGTTGTAGAGTTATCACATTCCACAATAAATTTTTTGGTATCATTTGTCATACCAACCCAAACAAAAAGTGTGTTTGGTTCTTGTATACATCTATAAGGAAACCTGCAGAAAGAGATGCATGTAACTCCTTTAACAGTTGGGTCCTTAGAGCAGAATTTGCACAAAGAACAATTCACCCTTTGTAACACAAGCACTGGCCATCCCAAGCATATCTAGGCGTAGTTGTGAGATCAGATGCCAGCTGAAGAATAAGCTGTTGAATCTGCATATCCTGCTACAATTCCTATTAGACCTCCTACAACCAATCTAGAGTCAGTTAAGATAAAGCACATAATGTACCATGGTCTTTGAATTCTTGAGATAGGAAAGCTACCACTACATTTTCCTTCCCCTTTTTTCTAAATAATTTCATGGCCATAGCTTAATAATTACAAAATCATAGCCTAAAAATTTGGGTACCCATTTCTGTTGTTCAGGCAAAGAGACTCATTGTTCTAAGAAATACCCAGGTCTGCGATGATTCGTCTTGATGTAGAAATGCTGCCCCAACATATATGTCCACCAATGATTCACAGCATAAGAATGCCTAGCATTTCCTTCTAATAGGTAGATTCAAGCAAACATCTACCAGCAAGTGCCTTCCTAGTGAATGCCAAAGGTCTTCCTTCTAGTTACTCCAATCCCAATCCCCCTAGGGCATCACTTTCAGTGAAAAAATAGTTTTGAAAAATCTAGCATGCCAAGTATTGGTGTGGTACACATAGCATGTTTGAGATGGGTGAATGCATGCTCTACTACTTCAAACCATATGAAGGCATTTTCTTAACATTCCCATTAGAGGAGCTGCATTTTTACCAGTCTCGGATGACTTTTTGATAATAACCTGTAAGACCTAAAAAACCCACGAGAATTTTAGAGTATATGTTTTGGGCCAGTTTTAAATGTCCTCAATTTTCTTGGGATAAACCTTAACACCATCGACATAGAGACAATATGACCAAGATGTTCCACCTCAATTGTACCAAAATAACACTTGGAGCGCTTTGCAAATAACTGATTTGCTAATAGTAAATATCAGGTCTGGTCCAAGTTGGTGAGATGTTCTTTCCATGCCTTATTATAGATGAGAATGTCATCGAAAAAGACCAATATGAATTTCCTAAGGAATGGTTTGAAAATATGATTCATCAAACCATAGCAGCAAAAATCGTTTGCGGAAAAAATCGGCAAACCAAAAGTTCAGGATTTTTTGAAAAAATCAGATTTGAAAAAAATTGTAAAAAATTGTAGAAAAAGAGACTAATGCTACTCTTTTTTTAAATTTAAGATCATTTCCATAGCATAGAGATATTGAGAGCAACTAAAATAGAGATTTTAACCATGAATTGTAGAAAGCTTGCATGTTGTTTATCAAGTTTATGTTTGTTGAGCTTAAAGGCATCTGTTTCTTGCTTAGGTTGTGAACTAAAGATCATTTGGAGCACCTCATACAATAGAGTAGTGTATATGTGAGATATGGAATCAATTGTAATGTAAAATCTTTGCAGAAATAACAACTGAGAAAAGTGGAAAAGGCTAGTGTATGAAGGAGTCATAAATGATACAAGTGACCAAAAGCTTTGAGAAGGCAATGACATGAATGAAATAAAGTGGAGGATGAAAAAGTTAAGTGTGATAAAATAAAGGATTGGCTTAAGGGTTAAAATCTTAGGCAGATACTCTTTAAAGCTGTGCAATCTTGAAATCAGAGACAGTGCATTACCAGTCCAAGAGAATGGTTAAAATCTTAGGCAGATACTCTGTAAAGTTGTGCAAGCTTGCAATCAGAGAATGGAGTCTGAATTCAGGTTAATGCACTGTCTCTGATTTCAAGCTTGCAAAATGATGTCTTTGAATTACAAACATAATCTGCATGCTTGGCATAAAAATGGGTGTGGGATTGAAATCTTTCAAGAGCTATTTTATAAGTTTTGAACATGAAGTGAAATTATTTTTAATATTCTCTATGTAAAGTAAAGTGCCTATAGGCTATGCAGGTTATAGATTTAGTATTAGACATTTACATACTTTCTTTTCATTGCTGCAGTCATCGTCAATGAGGAACCTCATCGTTTTTCATTTTCGAATAGTACAACCTTGGACATTACTAGACCAAAACATGACAACCCTCCAACCTAAATGGGGGAAGACTATAACTGATTTGACTTGACATTTAAATGATGATTAATCTATGACAAAAAAAGAGACAAAGTAGTTTGATCATTGATTTTTGTATAGGTACCACAAATGTTTTTTTTTTGGGGAGGACCTTGGGACAAACTTGGGCCATATGAGGACTTCAAAATCTTTGGGAAAAATTCGATCAATGTTTTATCTGAGGGCAATAGAGTCAAACCTATCACCTAACATCTAAACAGACAATGAACGTAAAATGATACAATAAAGTTATTTACAATTTGGACTGATTTGGTTGTAGACTACTCATTCTTTTTGCAGGTTTCATATGTAAAGTTTTGACTAACTTGGTCATCAAAGTTAGCTTCTGAAGTTTTCTTGGTGTGGAGGTGGTAAATGCTATAACAATTTATAAGGTCACTTTACACAGGCACAACTAGTGAAAATGGTTGGAATTGCTTATTTTGATTAATGAAGAATCCCTTGTTTTATTTTACTATGGTTTACTTTATTTTAGGGCATATTGACAAGACTGCAAGTTTAAAGTTCAAAGCAGAAAGGAACCTGTTCACGTGTGTATGTAGGGAAGACTGTAGAGTCGCTGGCAGTCACCCTTAACTTATCGTGACCCTGATTTATAGGAGAAAGTGCACCAAATTTAGAGTTTTTAACGCGAGAGTCGTTAGCGCAATTTTTTCACGATTATAACGCAAAAAAAAAAAATTGTGTTTTTCAACGATTTTTTGCCAGTCAACGGTCATGCAAAAAATCCTGAAAAAATCAGCAAGCTTAAGGATTTTTTAAAAATCGCAAAAATCGAGATTTTTTCAGGATTTTTGCTTCTATGCATCAAACTCTAGAATGTGTATGGTGTGCATTTGTGAAGTCAAATGGCATCTCAAAAAACTCATAATGGCCCTCTTAAGGGTACAGAACACTATCTTAAGGATATCTTCATTCTTCAAACAAATATGATGATAGTCAGCGCATAAATCAAGCTTGGACAAGAAATGGGCCGCAACTCATCTAATAGATCTCTATGATAGGAATTAGGTAATTATCCTTGATAATCAATTTATTGAGCTTGGGAGGATCCACATACAATTGCCATAAGCCATCTTTCTTGTGAAGCAAGAGTAACAGGGGCTAACTCTTAGTCAAATGCCCAAACATTAACAAACTCTTGGACCATCTTCCCAATTTTAATTTTCTGCATATAGAGGAAGCAATAAAGGTTGATGTTCAATGGCCAACTATCTAGAAATAATTTGATTTCATGACCTTGTATGGTCTTGTAAGCCTTGAGGAAGTAATCCTTACTTAAGCTGTTGCAAATACCTCTAAATGTTTGTCAAGGAGTAACTACAAGTCCAAAGAATCAACTAAGTCGTTCGTTATCATTTGCATTGAAAAATTGAGCCATGCCTCCTTGAGACACCTTTCTGAATAACTTCTCCATGTGATGTGAGCTAATAATTTAGGCAGGTCCAATTGTCACACCCTTAAGGTATACTATTGCCCATTAGCATAGAATTGCATCCATAGGTCAATGAAATCCCATTAGATGGATGTCCATGTTAGCTGCCACTAAGCACCCAAAACTATGTCACACTCACCTAACAAAAGTGCAAACATATCAAAATATAGAGTGTGATCCCCCATTAAAATCCTAACATTTTGGCATATGCCTTTACAAGCCAATGTGCCCCCATTGGCAATCATCTCCTTAATATCGTTGCAAGGATACACATAACAAGTTGCCTAGTGAAGTTATGGGTGCTGCAAAAATTGATGACGATGGTTAAGCAACATTCTATGAATTACCCTAACAATTTCATTATTGGGTTATGGTGATCCAAGCTAAGATATGCACAAAAATTTCATGGGTTGAATCATCACTCCAACCCATCTCTTCAAATTGTTTGTTTGCTAGATCGTCTTTCAAAGCATTCAAAGTATTAGAAAAAGAAGGTATCTCCACATCTAGGATATAAAATTTATGTTTAGTGCATTTATGCCCCACAACATGTTTCTCATGACAATTGTTGAACATTCCCTTCACTATACAAGTGATCATTTCTTCATGTTTTAGGTGCTTGATGGATGGTGGTTAGGTACCTAGACTTGGAGTGGCAATTGCCCTAATGTGGGGTGGATCAAAATATACATTGATTGTTGGCTTCTATTGATTTAGAGGAACAAGAACAGGTGGCAAATTTAGATGCATTTAATTTAGCCAAACCAAGAGCTTCCATCAATTTGGTTGTCTTTAACATTTTGATTTCTACATAGATATCTTCATTCAAGCCATTGGTAAACAACTTTTGAAGAAAGTATCATCCCACTTGTCTAATTTAAAAACTTTTAAAAATCCATTTGGTAGTCACAAATCGAATGAGTTTGTTGTCATCTAGTTAATACCCCTTCAAAATCTTTGTACTCACTCGAGCCAAACCATGTGAGTAGGTGCACACAAAATTGGTTCAATGAGAAGAAACAATATATTTTTTCTAGCCATTGATACATAGCTTAATGTTCAAGGTGGACTTTCGCGATGGAGAATTTTTGAGAGATGCGAATTCGATTGACTACAAAATATTAATTTGCTTCATATAACCAACTTGTAGAGTCATTACCATCAAATTTAGGGAAGTCCAATTTAGGTATTCATTGAGTTCTACCAATATTTTGCTCATTTTGTAAACTAAACTATCCAATGTGAGCTTTGTCATATATTTGATTGTCCACTCTGTTAGAATTGTTGGCTCTTGGTGCCATATTTGGCATTAAGGCCAATCAATCAATCATCGTGATCGTCAATTCGATCTAACTTATCCAACCTAGACAATTGTTGAACTATAGTGGACTATGTTAACTATATGTTTTTAATTTCTTCATCCAGCCTTTTCAAAAGACGGTCCAACAAGTCTTGTGAACCATTTTGGGCACCCAAGGCTACCAAAGGGTTTACCAAAAACTTGTGCCAAACTCATCAACATGATGAGATGATCGATTTGGGATTAATTTGTAAATGGTTGAAAAGATGTTACCTAGACTTTTTTTAATAATAACACCTTATATGCTGAATTTTTAGAAAAACTATCAAATTTTTCCAATTTGTGAGAATTTTGCCCCAAAAGTTGTTGATTGGCATGCTATTAAGGAGCTGAAAAACTAAGATGCAACTAACACAATTCCTTTGTTCTAAATGTTGTAGCCCACTAAACCATTGTATATTGTTCAAATCTGCTCAATTTTACCAATCTCTAGCTAGTTATACCAAATCTATTTCACATCTAGGGTTTAAGCAAGAAACTTCTCAACTAGAAAATGTTTGATCTATCAACTCTCTAACCAAAAATGAAAGAGGCCTGGATCGGGAAAAACAGAGAAAATACTAACTGCAAATGTAAATGCCACAAATTGCAATGATAAGAACCTGGCCATTGTAAGACTCGGGTCAATTCCCCACATAAACATTAACAGAACTAGTGACTGACTCGGATCTCAGGAAATGCCACAGCAAAAGATTCAACTTCCACTAAACAGAAATAAGATATCAATGTTATTGCAGTTCGTTCCCAAAATTTGAGGCGCAAACAATATTAGTATTAGCACTCAGTGAGATAAACAAATATTGCAAACCACAGCATGAAATGAAGATGCACTTCAATCTCTTGAACAGGAACGCCACAAATATGAGAATATATATATATATAAAGCATCAATCCATAAACTTTACTAAAGCCTTATAAGACAATCACGGGATTATAGAGCTAGACCAGTATTTGGATTTTAGTGTTGTTGGCAGAGCAACATATAGAAAGCATCGAACTACATCCCGTGAGGTGGAACGATGGGCTCACTTCAATGTTCAGGTCTTCACACAAAGGATCGCCCCTTGATAGTCGACGATTCCTAAAAAGTCTGCTTCCAATGAATGCACTCAGAATGTTATAGAAATCCTCTGACTTGCTTTCTGCGAGTGAGATGAAGACGGCGATTGATGTTCCTTCCACTGCCTACTCGCTGAATGCAATGACGATATGGATCCCAAGTAGGCGCTTATAGAATAGGCGGCCAAAGCCTCCAGCTCGTCCACATCGTTGAACTATCGCCTCAACTCTGAGACGAATGTGGGTCTGAAGATGGATGGCGGAGGTGTGTTCGAGAGATATGAAGAATGCAATCACAGGTCCACTAGCGATGACTACGTCCCCCAAGCAAAGACATGCTATGCGGCTTCAATTCTGTGATTTTATTCCATGATACCAGCCAAAGACAAGATTAAATAGTTGGCTGCAAACGCCTTCCAAGAGGTCGGCCACAACTATGAAATATTCCAGGTGTCGATTTCAAATGAGTTGGAGAGAAAATCAATTTTAAATTTAAATGTTATTTTAATAATTTAAATTTATTATTAAATATTTAATTATTATTTATTATTATTTATGTAAAATATTGTTTTAAATGCATATTGGTGTTTAAAAACACAGTTATGAAATTTCCCTCCAAAATAATTCAAGTTATTTCGGGGACATTACAAAAAACTTGTGCCAAATTCATCAACATGATGAAACAATCAATTTGGGATAACTTGCAAATGGTTCAAAAGATGTTACCTAGACTTTTTTTGTTGATAATGCCTTATATGTTGAATTTTTAGGAAAAATTGTCAAATTTTCCCAATTTGTGAGAATTTTACCCCAAAAGTATTGATTGGCATATTATATAGGAGTTGAAAAGCTAAGATGCAACTGACACAAATCCTTTGTTCTAAATGTTGTAGCTCACTAAACCATTGTATTTTGTTCAAATCTGCTTAGTTATACTAATCTTTGACTAGATATACCAAATCTATTTCACATCTGGGGTTTAAGCAAGAAATTTCTCAACTAGGACATGTTTGATCTATCAACTCTCCAATATACTTTTCCTATTCATAAATAGTGAATTGGCCTAGTTCTAAGTATGAAAGATTCCACCATCCCATTTCTGCACTAATCCATCAGTGGGGTACAAACAAAGTAACTTCCTCGTAGAAACCACTAACAAATGCACTATAAACTTCAATCCGCTAATAGCTTCATATAGCAAAGATTCTCCTAGCCCTACAAGGTCTTCCAATATACTTGAAGGTATGCAAAAGCTCAATGTCATAGAAAAATGTTGCCTAATGCCTAGATATTGGCAAGACGAATCCCACCTCACCTCACACCCTAATTCAACATGCTTAGCCAAAAACAATTGCTTGAAAATATTTTAAAACTCCCAACATACCTAAACCAACTATTTTATAGGAAAAAATATTGGCTAAAAATGGTTAACACCCAACTACTATCACCACTTCCTAACCACCAAGATCCCTTAAGGCTGAGGTGAGAGCATACATTGGATAGTTGTAGCGGCCTTGGAAAGAGATCTAACACCACTTGCTAGAATATTTAAAGCAAATATTATTAAAACATTGTTTTTGTTGTATGGAAAAATGTTAAAATCGGCTCTTGATCAATGTGATTGCAATGTCCACTAAAGAAGCAATGTTTTTGAGTTGTGGAATGTGAGTGAGAGGTGAAAAATACCCAATTTATTTCTAGCATCCTCATCACAACTATTCAGAAAGTGGGCCCTCATAATGTTGTTCAAATCATAATGAACAACGCAAGAATTGTAGAGCGGTTACTTTGATGGTTGAGGAGGCATTATTCACATTTTTTGGACACCTTGTCATGTCCACTCCCTCAACTTTATGCTACAAAAGATTGGAAACAAAATTGATTGGATCAAAAAAGGTCTATGCAAAAATCGAGAAGAGGCAAAAATTATCACCAACAACCATAAGTTGCAAGGCATATTTAGATCATTTTCAAAATTGGCATTGTCGAAGGTAAGTGAAATAACATAAAAGTTTATGTCTCACATGTTGGAAATTGTTATCATTGATGTGAAAGGTGTTCGAAGACCAAGATTGGAGGTGCAAGAAAATAAAATAAAATATATTGTTACTAAGGCCCAACCCTTAGACTCTAGGCGCCCTCATTAAATAAATAAAATTGCAAATTATTTATTTATGGAGAGGGCCAACCCTCCTAAGTGGTGCGCCCCATTTTTGGGGTTTTTTTTTTTAAAATAAAAAAATATATATAATTAAATATAGGGGCCAACCCCTACTGAAGTGCCCAAGGTAGAGATGAAAGGGTGCATTTAAAAGGAGTTGCATCCATTTGTAAAGGGTGTGTGGTTTCAAAAAGTCACCTCCCTTGCTGAAAATATTTAAAGAGATTGTGGAGTCCATTTGAAAGCAAGCAATTCATTGAATATCATTTGTTTAAGGAGCAGCCATAAAAGCCATATAAGTGCAGAATTTTGAAGACGTATAAGCAAAATTAAGAGACACATGAGCAAAGCTATGAGAGATACTTGAGCAGATTTATGAGCAAATTTATGGCAGATTTTTGTAAGAGTTTTAAAGCAGATTTGAGAGCATGTTTTGAGCAGCATATTGGAGCAGATTTGAGAGCATGTTTTGAGCAGCATATTGGAACAGATATGAGAAGAAGTTTCAAATAGTATCATATTGTTCATTTGGAGGTTGGTGCCTCCTAACCAAGGAGATTGGGAGTTTGGTGCCTCTCATTAGAAGAGATTGGTCTCTCTTGCTAAGATGATACTTAGTTGTGGGTATTGGTGTCTCTTGCTAAGATGATACTTAGTTGTGGGGATTGGTGTCTCCAGTGGGTTGTTGCCTACGAAAGAAGCTTTGTAAATGAAGGAGGTTGGTGCCTACAAGAAGATCTATATATAACCAATATTTTGTCGTGGTTTTCTCCCACAAGGGTTTCCATGCAAATCGTGTGTTTGTCTTGTGTTCTTAATTGCTAAATCTTGCATGTGTTATTGTTGTGGATGATTAAGATGTGAAGTATTGCTGTTGTGGTTGTTTAAGTTTTGAAAAGTAAAAGATCTTTGTTATACTAATTCACCCACCCCGCCCCCCCTCCTCAATATACTAAATGCTCTTCATCACATTACTTAGAAATTTATTTTTTAAAACTTAATTTGATTATGTTTTCTTATTTGAATTTTATTTTTAATCATTTTTATTTTATTTTTGAATAAGTTATTGAACCCATTTTGCCTCCAACACAATCATCTTGAACTTTCTAGCATGGTCACTAGCCAAATTTGGTCCATATGGAGGCAAGCAAACATAGAGGATAGCAAATATTAAGTGGATGATCCTAGATGACTCTTGGTGAGATACTGTGGAACATCTCCTTAGTTTCACTAAACCTGTTCTGAACATTATTTATTATACCAACAAAGACAAGTCTTGTTTGGGAGAGTTATATGATGGCATTGACACAATGATTGAGGAGATGAGGGCCATCATAAATTAAAAAAAGCAAGATCCTAAAGAAGCTTTCTTCAAACAACTAACAAAATTATTTGAGAGATGGAAAACAATGACCATCCCACTACATCTTCTTACCCTTGCATTGGTTCCAAAATACTATAGTGGTGAGACTCTTTCTATGCCAACAAGGATGGCCCCATATAAAGATTTCAAAGTCACCAAAATACACAAGGCAGCATTTTGTAAACTTTTTCTTGATCTTAATTTACAAGATGTAGTCATGAATAAATTAATGATTTTGTACACTAATGATCAAAGTATTGAAGCTCTTCTGACAAGTTCAAGAAGGATATTTTATTGCAATGAAAGTTCAAGAAGCCAACAATTCTAACACCTACAACCTTTTGTGATGAAAGTTTTATTGCAAGTTCTATCATTTTTTATCTTAAAAGGAAAAGACAAATTATTTTTGTTATATTTTAGATTTTCCAACTCAAACTCCCAAAATTTATCTCAATAGGTTGCTAGTTTATCTACATTTTGGCAAAATTGGAGCACACTCCTTCACCCACTCAATAAGGTGAAACCGATTGGACTCAAAAAAGGCAAAGGACTTAGTGTACATGTATCCCAACATGTGCCTCCTTTAAAACAAAAATGCCTACAAGGGAACATGCCAAAGCATCCTAGCTTGAATGCTTCCCCTTTCCAACATGCTACATTTGAGGAGCTAGATAGCAAGCACACTTTTACTGCAAGTGACAATGTTTGTGTCACATTGGTTCTTCAAGTCTTCCTTCATGATTATGCCAAAGCATCCTAACTTGGATGCTTCCACTTTCCAACATGCTGCATTTGCGGAGCTAGATAGCAAGCACACTTTTAGCGCAAGTGACAATGTTTGTGTCACTTCTTATGGTTCTTCAAGTCTTCCTTGATGATTATGATGCTTTGAAAACCCATATGATGCTAGAACCTAATCATTGACCTTGACATTATTATTGAAGTTTGAATAATGAGTATTTTGTAATACTTATATATATCATGGCATCGAAGTTTATCGTTGTATTGTTTATTTTATGATGCTAAGTGGCATTTCTAAACTTAACTCTTGCTTTTAGGCTACAAATATTACATACTTATGTATGGATATATGAATTTTTATATTTTTTTAGTACAGACGATCCCAACAACAAAAATCATTTTGCTAGCTCCACCAACCAAATCTACAAACCTGAACCAAGGTGAAAAATGATACTGCCATCACATGGTATACTTTTGCTATCATTTTGACAATGATGTTTGAAACAATTTTCCTTAATGTTTAATAGTTTCAATGGTTTGGGTTCAAGTTTAATGTTTAAATCAAACAGGCAACTTATTAGGATCTCAATTGGCATTAATTTATAAGATCCCAGAGCCAGCATATTTCTCTCACTATCAATTGACTTCATAATTTGAGGCCTCCATTTCATTGGTAACTGTAATGTTGGTGATCTGAAATATTCAGATCTTGCATGGCTCCCAACTTCTTGGGTAGTTGGATCCCTTGATAATCAGTATGATCATAAAAACCATTTATCAATAAATTTGCTAAGTTTATATGCTACCTGCATAAGTCGTGCAGTTCAGATGCAGAAATACGGCTTAGGAATGTATCTTTGCAGCTCCCATTCTAATAAAAGGCTTCATACTTAGACTACACATGATATTATGACTATGGCTTTGTATTTGAACCTTGTTAGTTAAAGTTGTCTAGCATCATGATAGGGCATGATTTTATTTGGTGTGATGAAGACCCTATAGCCTCTAGGTAGTTTTGCTTGACAACCATACATGCAAGAGACTTCTATTGATGCAGTATGTGCACTTCAAAATCAAGTTTCCAGAAGTTGCATGATATTCGGCATTATATTTGTGTTGATATAATATTAATAAATACATTCACAATCATTTGTATAGAAAACATCATACTAACGACTTTTAAATTTCACAGTACAATTAAGGAATATCACAGTAAATCAGCTGAATTTTGTCCAAATTTTTAAGGCCGTTCATATAATGTTAGCTCTGAAAATACATAATTCAGAAAATACAAATAGTATTACCAGACAAGTCTCTTTTCTAATTGTTCATTTAAACTTGAATTTTAATCCAACAAAGCAGATTGTCTGACTGTAGATGACAAACTGCTACAAATGGGTGAAGTTCCTCAAAAAACAATTACCCCACACACTCTTAGAAATAGCACCATGGTCCATAACCATATAAACAAAACTAAACAGCAAAAACTACATTTTTCAATTGTTTTCTCAATTCTGAGAAAAGTAATTATTACAACTTATGAGATAACTTACCTTTTTTACTTCAAAAATATTTTTTACTCTATATCTTAATAACCTGAAATGCCATAAGGGATCCCAACTTTGCTGTCCTTAAAAAAGAAACATATAGATGCAATAGAAAGTCTGCAGAACATACTTCCAAACATCTCCATCCTTTTTCCAGTGTGTTTCTAACTAATAGTAATATGTACATAAAAACCAATTTTTTGGATATACTTTTTATTGGAATAACTTTTTGTATACATTTTTACATGCAAAAAATAATTAAGTGCATTTTTGTCTATCTACATATTATTCATATTTGTGTAGACATTTCTACACCTCTTCGTAACCATTTCCAGGTACTTAGTTATTTATCATCTAAAACCATGCCTGCAATGTCATTCTAGAGAATAGAGGATATCCAATATTTTGGCAATATCTTAAATATCTTCGAACTGTAAATTTATGTTTCTCTACCATGCATCCAACAAAGATAAAGTACCATTGCATCAGTCTTGGTTCCTACTGATGAAAACTCTTAAGCAGATAGAAGTTCAATCCAGGACCAAAAGTCCCAAGATGCAACAGAAATATCTTGGCCTAAAACTTTGAAAAGCAATTTCAGTAGCTTGCACAACAAATGATGCCTGCAAGTTATTCAACAAGAATGAACACATAATCTCTATAAACTTTGATAAAAGATGCCACACATTACCTTTTGCTCTAAGGAACAAAGGTCCCATTCAGAAATAGTTCCATCTAAAGAAGCTGAAAATAAACGGCCAGGTGCAGAGGTTCCCAAGCTTGAACGACACCAAACAAGTGATGAAATTACACAGTCTTGTCTTCCTCGAAGATTCTGCAAAATGACATAAGTACTTCAGCTTCTAAAATATAAACCCTTTTTGCTTCAAAATTTCTGTCCCACTCACATGAATACAAGCTATTCTAATATCATGTTGTTCATTTCAAAAAGGAAGGTAGCTAATGCAACATGTTCTGCCAGAATCTTATGGATGAACTCTGTAATCTTCATGGTCATGGAGATCACCAAGTAAAACCTTCCAGACCAAAATCAGTAGTTCAAATGTACACATTTCATCATAAAATGCACTATAGCATATCATGGAGTTCTCTTTGTCAGTAGATGGATAGTTACATGCAGCTGTGATCAAATGAAGCTCAACATTGTCAATCATAGTTCTGTACCTACATGCTAGCATGTAATATTTTCCATATCTAGTTTGCTAGCTACATACTAGCACACTCGCAATATATCTAATATATGTAGGTACTACGATTTTTTAAACAAATATGAGAAGGTAAAATGCTTTGCAACTGAGCAGCAGGATAAGCTTCAACTTGGCTACCAGCCTATCACACATTATTTTTGGAGCCTTTAATTAGGAGTTTGACCTATATGAGAAACCATTTTAAGAATATCAGTCTTTTTGTAAGAATACATATACACCATTTCTACATCTGCCAAAATGCTCAAGTATGTAAAAATATCATTTTCCAATTTCCAGTGATTCTGAATAAACATCAAAATCCAATACATAACTGTACGAAGAAAACCATCAGTATATGATAAGTAAAGGAGTAAGAAGCAAACCAAAGACAAAAAATATCAAAAAATATCAAGGTTACCGAACATTGTAACAATTTAACATAAGAAAATTTAAGTATACTCTATTAAAACTTTGTACATGGTGGATATGATTTTGTTGCCCAAAAGTGCATTTTCTACTGCACGAAGACAGCCCCCCTTTAATGTGCCACTTTGCATTTAGTATATAACATGCTAATGTAAAACAAAACCTGGTCTCATTCCCATGGTGATGACCATTTTGGACAAGTGCAGCCTCCAAGTGAGCTGAGCCCTCTTTGCCCCAACATTGGAAGAATTAATAAGTTGCTTAATTACTTTTGAAACACCTATTGACCAAAAATTATTACTTTCCCAGCAAACTATTCCAGGCACATCACCTGTTTCACATTAAAACTATTCCAGACACATCACCCTTTCACATTAAAACTATTCCAAATGCAATCTATTACAACATTGCATGGTCTAGATAGCCATGGTCTAGCAGCATGACTGAAATATTGACATGATACCCTATGTTAAGGAATAGGCAATATTGTGGGCCAGAGTGCACACATCCCAGAGAAGCAATATTGTGGGCCAAAGTGCACACATCACAGAGGAGCTTTGGCAGAATAATTATGTCTTGAAAAATTCTAAGCAGAAAGAATTCTATCTTAGAGTCTTAATGGTATTCAAAGCTTGAGAACTCGATGAAGCAGCAAGTGGTAAGAATTACAGGCATTCCATTCAATGATATACACTATCAAAGTGTATATACAGTTGACGACCTGCACTGCTAACTGCAGCAAACACTTACTCCAAGTACAACAAATATGGAACAGACAAAATACTTCAGCCTTGCCTGCTTTCTTCGTTATAATAAACTTCATTCTGATAAAAACCTAATCATAACTTTCTAGCTGACTTCAGCTTGCAGTTTGTTCATAGGCTTTTAGAAAAAGACAAGACTAGGCAAAGCAGCTGAACACGCATTACCGCCTGAAAGCCTATCCCAACTAAAGTCCA
>VDFB02313727.1:0-56679 GCA_007258455.2 Sequoia sempervirens
TCTAACCAAGTGTAAGCACTAGATATCAGAGTTACAAATCCAAATTTGAAAGAATTAGAATTTTATCCTTCATGGAAAAAAATTTATGTGTTATACGGTGTTCGTCACTTTTTAAAAATGTTATTTTCTGAAAAAAATCAATTTTCGTGGGAGATGGAAAAAGAAGTGCAATTTGATTCCAAAAATTTTGAAAAAAATATTTTTAGAATCTATGAACAAAATTTGATGAGGCTCTAGTTTGCACCATCTTCAAATTCCTCACAGTTTAGCCGCTATAGGTGCCCGAATGTGAAGATTTAGTTAAAAATAATAATTTCAGTGTCCAGTTTGGCCAAAAATTGTAAACCACTATTATGGGATCACCCAGCCAAAATAATAAATAAAAGCTAATGAAATTATATTCTAAATGCTCAAACTAGCATCCCATCAGGGAATTAGTGCTTCTTTGATGTGGAAAGAAGCCATTTCCCAATCCCTTGACAAGATTTGATGATGGACATGTGATTCTTGATGCAAAATATCAATAACCTAGCTATGGATGATGCGTGCTATGATAACTTGGATGAAATTCTAGATGAACTTGCCTAAACTTGGAGATAATAACCTTGCATGAAGTTGTGGATCCCAAATCAATAGAGAAGTCCTCTATTTATAGGAAAGAAGGATGGAGGAATGAGAAATAGGAATAATGTGAGATTAAACTTGAACCAATGGAATTGTGCCACTTGTCAACATGCTAATGAAGGGAGGTGGAGCACATTTTGAACAATGTGCATGCTAAATGCATGTAGGTGGAATTTGAAATTCAAAAGATGGCTTGTGGAAGAAAAGTTGTAAGAGGAGTTAATGCCAAGTTGGCTCAATAAAATGACATGTAAGAGCCTTTAATGCCATGTTGGAGGACAAAAATCCTTTGGGAAGGAGATTTCAAATTGGTGGAATATTCCAAGGATATGCCATATTTGAATGGAAATAGAGGAATTAGTAAATCAAATAAATTGATTTACATGTGCAAGTTGCAAAAATCTAGAGGAATGGAGGATTGGAGTTAGGAGTTAATTAGGATTAAATTAACTTAGGTGGAATTAGTTGATATGACATTTGATTTAGATATTTAAATTTATTTAAATCAAATGAGAGGATATTTGGGAGATTAGTGATTTAATTAAATAAATTTGATTTATTCAATTAAATGAAGAACATTGGATTTAATCAAATAAAGTTAATTTATTTAATTAAAAGAGATGACTTTAGGATTGAATTAAATAAAAATTATTTATTTAATCAAAGGAGGAACATTAGGATTTAATTAAATAAAATGATTTATTTAATTAAAATAACATTAGATTTAATCAAATAATGTTGATTTATTTAATTAAAAGAGGAATCTTGATGAATTAATTAAATAAGGATTATTCAATTAATTGGTTAGTAAAGAAATCATTAAGGAAGAATTGGTGTTAGTGAATTAGAATCGAGTGCACGATATCAATTAGGGTAATTTGAACATCTACAACTACATGTCACCATCTACTATCATTTCCCTCCACATGTCATCCTGTCATTCACTCTCTGACTGCATGTCATCCTTTCCTTATGGGGTTCCATAGTCGCGTCAATCATTACTGGGTCTCACAATTAGCATCATACTCCTATCGCCCTATCACTGAGACTAGCTCCATAGTCCTAGTGATATCATATTATCTCATTGATGGGTAGTGTTGATGGCCAAAGTAACACAGTAACGTTAAAACATAATATTTCTACCCTATTTCTCCTAAAAAAAGATAAATAACCTAAAGCAATCTATCTTCCAAGGTCTTTGTAGTTGGTTCTCAATTGTGTTGATGTTGTTCAATGGCCTATGCAACTATAATATTCAAGGGTCTTGCTGGTAAAAGGAATACAAACTGCATAGTACAAATCATTCTAACGTTTGGGGGGTGTAAATAAATATCAAAAGATAGAACAGAGCTCAGGACAACAAAACATAAATGTAGATTTCCTTCAATTTAGACATACAAACAAGTTCATAATGAGCATTATTTCCAAACAACTAAACCATAAAATGAAACAATCTATAGAACAATCTATACCATTGCATTCATCCATAGTGCAAATTCAAGACATACAAATCATTCACCATTCACAAACTTCAAAATAAAAAAGAACACATCATTAGCTCATCATTAAAATTCATAGATCAATAAACATAAAGAAACCTCATTCACAGATAATTCAATGGAAACAATCTCAGATTCAGAATCTTCTATTGACTTTCATCAAATAAGAAACATTTATGCACAACATTCACTAGCATATGAATGACCATTTGTTCATTGACATCATCATTGAAACTAAAACTTTGAAATAACATGAACTATATTGAAATTGTAAAAATGTCTAAGTGTCTTTTGTATAAAATTATAAAAAGCTTCTAAAACTATAGAAATTATCCTAACTTTCTCCTTCAGTAGCCAATTTCTCTTCAATTAGCCGACCTTTACAAAATGGAGAGAAAAACTACATATAGACAAGTCCTAACACTAATTCCTCCAATCAAAAATTGAGATCCACAAATTTAGGGAACAACTGGAGCTACATGAGATGACTGCCCTATTGATCTTCAATTCAATTGTTGATGAACCTATATCAAAATACGATTCACAAGGAGAAGGTCAAACTGCTAGGAGATCTTCAGTTAAACTTGTGTTATGATCCTAGAAAATAGGGGAGAGCTGCCCAACTGGCCGTACCATCTGATGCTTCATTCAAAAAGGAATATTCCATACACTTTACTCCCATGTCTTCTGTTCAAGTAACAACTTTACCTCTTTTTGTTCGTCCTTTTTAGCTTGCTCATGAAGATTGATTGTAGGTACCTCCCTAGTGGATTCCTCTAGGAGGGAAGGTTGAGATGAAGCTCCCTCTCCAGTTGTTGTAGCTTCTACTCCTTGTGATTCATGAATTTCTTGAGTTGGCATCCCTGGATCAGCATCTCCTCCAGAGCTAGGGGGAAAGTACTCCAATTTTTCTTTAGGAGTGGTCCTCCTCTTTGTCCTCCTATATCCTTGGGTACCTATAGCTTTCCTCTTCTTTGAAGATTGAGCCTTTGGTTCCTTGATCCTCATGACTACCCATTGAATACTTCTATCCATTACTGTTCTGGCAAGTTGTTTTATGTCAATGAATTCTTCTTCATCCCAATTTATTGGGTCCAAGATTTTGGTTCCAATATTCTCAGCTTCATACATGGGGTCTAAAACCACACCATCATCTGATAGTGTATTAGGAATATCTTCTTTCACCCCATATTCAATCATCTATGGGATGGTAAGCCTTTCATAATTTCTTTTCCTCACATCATAACCATCTTGCATATCAATCCAAAAATCTTCTAACAAATTAAAATGTTTCTGAAAAATGGTGGGAGCAATACCATTCATCTTGTGCTTTGGGTCAAAATGTTTCCTTGATGTATAGAACCCCAAATTTAGAAATCTCAACTCTTCACATACTACCTTTGCAGCAAAATTGTCAGCACAATAGTATTCTCCCAATTTCATGGGGAATTCGTGGATTCCAGGCTTCTGTTTATTTACAAAGTTTGAATTAACTCCCAAAACCTGATATATGAATTCCATAAGAACCATCCTATCACTGCAATATCTTGGCAATTAATAAGGATTTCCATCAAAGCCGACCAACCTGAAATAAGAGAACTTGGGGTATTGGATATACCAATGTCCCCATTCAAAAATGAAAGTGATGGCCTCCCCACTCATTCTGAATCTAACATCCCCTGTCAATCGGTTGATGATGACATAGAGGAATGCATCATTGACCCTTCTGTAGTGTAGCTTTGAAGTTTATAGGGTCAATTGATCATAGTATACCCATAATTTATTTTGTTTAGGAGTCTCTCCTAATGTACCCACTGCATTTAATCCAAGGAATATGCCCCTCCTTACAACTAAATATATGACATAACAAGTCATGAAGAAGGTTTTGGTCTACCCCACCTTGGGCATTTGGTTATGCAAGTTGTCTGATAAAATTATACCCCAATCAATTTTTTTCCTACCATCTAGAATGGTTTGAATGAATGGAAATATCCATTCCTTGAAGTATGTTGAGTCCCTCTTTCCAAATACCCTGGAAAGCATCAATATTAGATCATCTATCTCCTTCTTGAAGTCTCCTCTCTTGGGCTATTTAGGAACCTTGGTGAGGGACTTCTTCTCAGTTCTCAACCATTTCTTGTTCATGTGGGACCTATTGGCTTCCTTGTCCCTATTAAACAACTCCAATACTTCTACCTCAATCAATTACTTGGGCTTCTTTGGGGTAGGTGCATTAAACATGAACCTCATCATCTGTGGGGATAGATCAATGATCACATTCCCTTGAAGGTCCATACATTGTCTTGATAAGGGGTTGTAAGCCCCTACTACTGTGATTATAAGTTCTGGGCATTGAATTTATGGGGGCAAGAGTGTTACATGTGCTAGCCTAGATTGGGCTATTCTCTCAGTTCTTCCACTCACATCCTCACATAAAGTTTCAACAAGTAGCTCCTCAAGGTTGAATGGGCCTAGATTGGTATTTGTTATGTCTACCCACTCCGAATCCGACTTGTTAGCTGTGAGAGTAGCATCTTCGTGTTTGTACCTCAAGGTGTAGGGAAATTGTTCCACCTTGATATTCTTGGGCTTTGCTCCCTTTGAACTTTCAGCAACCTGCCCTTCTTTTTGTGACACTTCCTCTGATGCTCCTTACATTGTTTATTCCTACAAGACAAGCTTGGATTAGACCAAGAGAAGGCATGAAAATAATTATTACAAATGCTATCCTTTCATCCTTCTCTATTCTTCCCTAGGTAATCCTCCACACTTAGTAAAATTTTAAACCTGGCAAGAGCAAAACCTGGAGAAAATCAGGAACCAGAGAGGTGAACAAATAACATTAATTAGAACCAAGACTGAAATTGGATCAGAAATTGAAACTGTCAAAGTTTCAATATCCCATAAATTTTGATGACTCGACCCCACCTAATTCGAAGAATGAGGTCTGAGATTGGAATCAAAACCATTAGAAGTAGACTCGTTTCTGAAAATTGAACTTTCATCAGAAAGTTCAATGGACAATTTTAGTTTCGGCTTCGGTTCTACCATGTATCACAGAGTTGTGTGGATCATCTCCACATGTCGACACCAGTCAGACATGAGTTAAAAAAAGGATGTGGGAATGTAGAAATCGAGCTCAATTCTGCTCAGACCACCAGGACCAAATCGAGCAAGCTAGGGAAAGTACATGAAAAGGGCGTGAAACACAAAACCCTAACTCATACGACCTATTGACTTATATTCAAATTAAGGCATCCAAAACCCTATAATCAGAATTTTTCAAATTGAAAAAACAAGATTAGAGGGGTATAAGAAAGAAATTAAAACAATTGTAAGGCACTAGAACCCCTCAAAAAGGAAAATCCCTAATCAAAATTAGGGCATAGCAAAACAAAAATGTCATCAAAATGATGAAATCGATAGGAAAGAACAAAAACAACGACAAACACAAGAAGACAAATGAAAAACGAAAGGAAGAAGCAAAGAAAACAATGGACAACAAATGGAAACACCAATAGCACGAATGGAAACAAGCGAAGACTCATGGGAAAAGTCTCGTGAATGCATGACGAACAACGGGAAAATAAAATAAATGGAAAAAGAGAAAACGGAATGGGAAAAACCCACCTACATCAGAACACTACTAGAAAGGTTGACAATGTGACAGGGATCCGTTCACGCTTTTTCCCACAACCAAATTGCTCTCCTCCTAAAGTTCTCTCAGCTCTTTGTTTGCTAAAACATTTTGAGTATGTGTAATGAGACAAATAACCTTTGATTAAGGTTTTAAAATGATTTCATGTGCGAGGAGGCTATAATTAATGCCATTTAATGCAGTTGTGTAATGCCCCACCACGTAACCTAAAGAATGTTGCAATGACTACGAAAGTGTAATAATTTTTTTTTAAAATTGTAAACATGAACGTCATTAATGCAAAGATTCCCTAAGATACGCGACGACGCACTACATGTAAATCCCATAATTAACATAAGTAACTAAACATAGCATGTATTTAATTCTCATAAACTTAAGTGCATACATTCAATATCAAATAATAAAATATATATATACATATACATATATATATATTATATTTTATAAAATTTAAAATCTTAAAAATTGAAATTCATACAAAAGGGGTGTCAAAATTTCATTTAACAGGCTGTATGAACACATCCGCCAACTGTTATTCATAGCCCACCCCATATGGGGCAACGACTATGTTGGCAGCTATGCACTGCCTGTGAGGGCAGCGACAGCTGCCTCCACAGTCGTCGCCCTTTATGGGGCGGCTGTGGGGGTAACCCCTGCGGCCCCCAATACTTAACATAAAAAAAAAATTTAAAACAAGCAAAATTTATGTTTCTTTTTTTTTTAAATTCGTCGTAGGGAAATTTAACATTATAATTTTTTTATAAAATTTCCCTGAGTATTTAAATACATGATTTCAAATGCATTTTTTTTTATGTAACTATGCATATATATATATATAAAACCAATAAATCAGAAGGATTGCTCAAGAAGAGAAAATTTTAATAAAGAATTTTCGACAAGAAGATTTAATCAATTAACATAGAGGTTTCAATTTCCCTAACAGAAGATTTTCATTCACAATCTAAATTCTCAAAATCTTTTCTATAGGAAATACTTAACAAAGTTTATCACAGAGGTTTCTTTTTCCTCAAATTAATCAGTGAGTTTCATTTACAAATCTACTGATATTTTCTTATGTTTCCTTTTGATAATTTTCTATTGTTTAACAATAACCTTCTGTGATGCTCTATGATTTTACTATAAAGTTCTGTTTCGAAATTTTACACAAGGAGGTAACAAGTTTTCTACAGAAATATATTCAACAAAATTTTACCGAGAAGTATAGAAGCTTCAATCAAATTTTCTTCTACAGGAAATCTTTTTATTTTATAAATTTAACAAAACTTCTAGAAAATTAAATCTTTATACAGGCAATCTTTTCAAATGAACAATATAACTAAATGAATAACAAAGAACCTGTTTTTTCTATAGCTTGAAGAATTGGTAGTTGAAGAAAATCTTTTCCTGCTGAGTGCAACTTCCAAAGCCCCTTTCAAATCTCCACTTTCAAAAGGATGCAAATTACTGAACCAAAAATAATCCTGAGATCTTCTTCTAGAATTTTAAAATCAAAACCCCAAAAAGACAATTTTTCCAACAATTCTTTCTTTCTTTTTCCTTTCCATGGAGTGCCTTCTTTCCTTTCCCAGTTCTAGCAATATTCTCTCCAAGAATTTCCTCAATAACAATTTGCATTTAATTTTACTAACACACATGGAAAATCAAAAATATCTTCTAACAAACTCACAAATATTTTCTTTTAACAATTATAAAGAATTATTCTATTTTATAGAATTTAAAAGTTCAAAAATTAATTTCATTTTTCTTTAAACAAATTTAAAATTCCCATTCACACAAAATCATTTAAAAAATATATAATCTATTCACTCAATAAAATAAATTTAATCAATTTATTTATTTATTTAATAAAATAACTTTAATCACAATGATTAAATTATCTTACCAAATAAACTAATTTAATTAATTAAATAAAATAAGAAGCCTTTATCTACAGTATTTAAAATTAATTAAATAAGCACTAAATTATAAAGAGCATTAATCTAACATTAAATTCACAAAATAAACCTTGCATAACAAATAACAAGACAAACAAAGGCGTGACAACCAAACATACCAAACCTAAACTGACAACATACTGTGACTAGGTTTGAGGCTAGACTAGGAAAAACCTCGTTACTATCTCCCAATCAACATTACCATTGAGCCTAGACATGCTCAGACCTATGAAACCAGGTGGAGTCGATGTCATGTACCTGCAATCCTGCAATTAGACATATTTCATACATGTATATAATCCATGATTCAAACACACTGTGAAGAGAAAATCACGGAAAATCCACGGGGGCGGCACTTTAAGTGATACAGCCATTCTCTTCACCAATACATCACATCAAGCTGAAAAATAATGTAATTAATCACCATAAGCATATAGCAATTTCCGGTAAACATTTATGCCTACTTATAAAGCATGTCGAAATAGTACCACCCAAGCAGTATCTATCACGTAAATAATCCCGGTATCGCTCTCTTTGTCGATCAAATACATCAAAACAAAGTATCAGGGTCTATCAAAGTAAAAACATACTGTCAGAAAACATAAGCAAAATGGAGGGGCACTACAAGTTGGTCGAGGGAAAAATCGAGGCAAAAATGAGTACACAACCAACATGTATGTCATAGGTAAAATGGGAGTAGGAGCGAAGCGAAAATAGGACTAGGAACTTTGTGAAAGTTCAATACCATCCCAGATCTAGATCCGGTCCCATGGAAGGGAAAAAGGACAACAATAATGGACAAGGGCGGAATCAGAACCAAATATGGATCTAGAACTTGAAAAAGTTTCAGGTTCGGATCCAACTCTAGTTCCACTCCCGACAAAGGGAAAGAAAACCGATAGGGGGAAAACAAAAGAACAAAGGGAAGTAGGACCAAGGAAAAAATCCATCCCAAAACAGCAGGGAAAGTGAGGAAAAACATGAGACAAACAGAAGGGAGTGGGATTGGAATGAAAATCAGACTCAAAACTTTTGTCAAGTTTTGGGTTCAGTTTCCATTTTGGTTCTAGTTCCAAAACAAGGGAAAAGAAATGCAAAGGGGAAGAACAAAAAATAAAACCCAAGGGATAAAATAATCCCAAGAGCCCAAGGAAAATAGGACAACAAAGAAAATGACAAGGAAAGGAGCGGGGCTGAGACTGGAACAAAAACTGAACCAGGAAATTTGTAAAATTTCAATGTTCAATTTTGGCCTGCATTCCGAACCCGCAAGAGCAAAGAAGCAAAGACTTAGGAGGAAAAAGAACATCTATTAAGACCCAAAAAAAACACCAAGAGAAAAGAAACACAAGGGGGACCCATTTTGACAAAAAACAAAATGGGGTGGTTATGCAAGGAATAACAAGTAGTTCATTGGGTTGTTAGGAAGACATCTAAAAAAATCCCACCAATGAACTTCTTTCACACCGATGAAGGCCATTGATGATGTCACCTTTCCACCTTATCACCATGTCATTGCATCGTAATCCACAAAAAGGACATGTGGATTACCATTTATCCAATCTCGTCATGCCACCTATTATCTTCATCATCACTGTCACCCACATCATTATGATTGGGTCGCACATGGAGTGCTACCTTCTCATTGCTAGATCAAAGAGATATAGCCAAAGGTCTCACCAACATCATCCAGTCTTGATGATAATATTTCTAGACTCCTTATCACTCCATCAAGGAGACTTCTCCTAGACTAGTGCTGATACAACAATGTCTCACCGATAAGATCATCGACTTGTCGAAGGGACTTCTCCCATTCTCTCACTGACCATGCACCATCATGCCGATTTGAGGGGGATGTATAACATTAAAGTGCTAGGCAGAGGGGTTGGTCACCCTCATGACTGTAAAGACATAAGTTTCACCTAATGCAATCGACAACCGTCAATACCAAGTCAATATCAAAATAGAAATATTTTTTGAATGCCAATACTAAAAGTATCCTTATAGTTTAACTAATAAACCCTAACACTTGAGAGTAGAAATAAACATTTTTGGGTGTATCCTTCACTTTGTCGACCTGCACAATATCTTTCTAGAAACCTCTTGAGAAACCCATTTCAAATCTATCACTAGATCCACTACTCTCACAAACATCCTTTTTCATCATGCCAATGATCTCCTTTTCTAGATTCTCCCTTTTGACATCAGGGTATGTGCAAGATCATCATGGAAAAAATAGGCCCTTAAGTGGTGAAAAATTCAGAAAAATCAGAGTTAGGCAATTTGACATAAAAATTTGAATATGTTATCTATATTATTTCAAAAATATGTAAGAGTAGAATCTGTAGCAAATTGAATGTAGTTTCTAAACTACTGGGTTTATTTAAAAAAAATCTATATGGTGAAAATTTGAAATTCAATGCAATGGTACTAAAATTTTACGGAAAAAATAAGAAGTGTTTGTCTAACCACCCTAACCACAATAAAATGATATTATTTTTTTATAAGATTTTAGATATAAGTAGAGGACTCATGTCTAGATGTGATGCATATTGTTTTGTAATTTTTTCCCAAGTAAATAACTAATTATGAATTTCTTATTACAACTTTTAAAAAATATAAAAAACTCATATATCTAACCACCTTAACTTGCTCAAAACTTCATGAAATTATTTTTTCCTTTTTAATCCTATAGTATGCGAAGTATAGAATGTGGTGCATGTTTCAGATTCATAAAACGTGATATCGTTTGAAAGCTATAGATGTTTTTCAATTAGCCTATCAATTAAGACTTTAGTCGTAATTCAAATAGAAAATGAATAATAATTATTTATTAAATTCAATGTAAAGAGTAATTTATATTGGTGGAAAGCTAAGAATCTCCTTTAAAAACCCTTTTCGTTTCATTAATTTTGGGAAAAAAAAATTGCCAACCAGATACCCTACACATACCTATCATATTGCCACTTTTTGGCCCATCATGATCATATACATATCCATCAATGACAACTATATGCCAACAATCTCCCCATTTGGAATTGATGGAAAAAATCTAACTGCTCATCTAGGTACCACTGAAGCTCTGCACCAATTTGATTATTCACAGTGTAACACAACTCCCCCTATGACATACATCTCTTCTCTTCTCAGCAAGCTTCTATTTTGCATCACATTTCTCCCCCTTTGACATCAATGGCAAAGGGTACACCCCCCTGAGGAAATGCTCCAATTTTGACAAATGCTACAACCATCAAGTTGTTAGAATTTTTAAAACAAGATTTTCAATGACTTGATCACACTATTCTTAACCAGGGTTAAATAAATGATCAATGAAGCTCCCCATAGATATATTCCCTATCACTAATGTTTAGTGATAAGAGGTGGAAGAAACTACTCCCGGCTTCTACCTCAGATACACAAACCGCTCCATGGGAAGAGGCTTAATGAATATATCTACTACTTGTTCCTTTGTAGGGACATACTCCATGCTAAGTTCTCCATCTGTAACCTTTTCTTTGATGATGTGATACTTGATTGATATATGTTTAGTTCTTGAGTGAATCATTGGATTCTATGATATATTTATGGCACTTGAATTGTCACAAAGAATAGAGATAGGCTCACTGTACTCTACCTTGATGTCCTTTAATTTTTGCTTCATCCATAGGAATTGAGTACAACACGCAGTTGCTACAACATATTTTTCTTTTGTTGTAGAAAGAGTGATAGACTCTTTCTTTTTACTCATCCAAGAAACTAATTTGTTTCCCAAAAAGAAAGCTCCTCCACTAGTACTCTTTATGTCATCCACACTTCCTTCCCAACTTGCATTTGTGTATGTTGTTAAAGTGAAATCTTTGCTTTTGGGACACCATAAACCTTGTAGTCAATAGTTCTTTTGATGTATCTAAAGATTATTTTCACTACATTGACATATGATTCTTTTGGTTCTTTCTGGAATCTAGCTACCATACAAACCACTTGCATTATATCAGGCCTAGATGCAATTAAATATAGTAGACTTCCAATCATAGATCTGTATGTAGTCTGATTTGCATCAGGTGACTCATCATATTTGCTCAATTTGTAGCCAGTAATCATGGGTGTACTAACTGGCCTATTTTCTTCCATGCCAAATTTCTAGAGTGTTTCCTTAGCATACTTAGTTTAAGATATAAATATCCCCTTTTCTGATTGTGCTATTTGTAGATCAAGGAAAAATGACATCTCTCCTAACATTGACATTTAAAATTACTCTTGCATGTGAGTAGCAAATATCTTACACATATACTACCACTTGACAATCATGTGCTCTCCATTAGATTTGAAATATAGATTGTTATCTGCACATCCTTTCTTGAATACTTGTTGTTGTAGGTACTGATCCAGCTTTGAATACTAAGTCCTTAGGGCTTGCTTCAAACCATACAATGCTTTTCTCAATTTTTAGGCATAATCATCATCCACCGACAGCTGAAAACCTTCTGGCTACTTAATATATACTTCCTCTTCAAGGTTTCCATTTAGAAATGCATATTTGACATCCATTTGATATACTTTAAATCCTTTATACATAGAAAATGCAAGAAAGATCCTAATAGATTCTAATCTTGCAACTAGAGCAAATGTTTCTTCAAAATCAATGCCTTCTACTTGAGAATATCATTTGTATACTAACCTTGCTTTGTTCCTAACCACTGCTCCATCTTCATTCAGCTTATTTTTGAGTACCCATTTGGTGCCTATTACATTCTTGCTTGATGGCCTAGGAACCAATTCCCAAGTTTTATTCTTTTCAATCTAATTGAGTTCCTCTTCCACTACTTTTAACCAGCTTTAATCCTTATTGGCTTCATCAAAGCTTTTTGGTTCAATCTAAGATAAGAGAGATAATTTCACTTGTTCCTTGTTCTTTGCAAGCCTTCTTCTACTTTGCACACCTTCATTCTTTTCACCAATTATGTGATCTATAGGATGATATTTTTGCACATATTTTGCAAGAGAACATTCACCCTTATTCTCACTCTCTTCTTCTAGTTCTTCTTATGCTACTGCACCTATATCATCATCATTTGATTATCTTTCAAGATTGTTTCTTCTCGTAGAGACTTGGATTTATTTTCATTAACCCTAACATGCACACTCTCTACAATTTTATGCAATCTCTTGTTGTAATATTTATAAGCTTTGCTTTGATTGGAATACCCCAAAAATATCCCTTCATCACATCTTGACTCAAAACTTCCCGAATCTCCAGCTTCTCTTTTGATATAGTGTTTACTGCCAAATACTTTGAAATGCTTGACTAATGTAGGCCTACCAAACCACAATTCATATGATGTTCTACCACTATTAAATATAATAAGAGCTTTGTTTTTAATGTATACAATAGTTTGTACTACTTCTTTCCAAAATGTATCTATCAATTTTTCCTCATTCAACATGGCTCTAGCCATTTCCTTCACAGTCTTGTTTCTTCTGTCTACCGCACCATTTTGCTATGGTCTTCTTGGGGCTGAATACTGGCATTTGATTCCATGATCTTTACAATATTCCATGAATTCACTTGACATAAATTACCCACCTCTTTTTGACTTGAGACATTTGATTCTTCTCCCAGTATCACTTTCTACCAACTTCTTATAGATTTTAAAATTTTCAAATGCTTCATCCTTCTCCTTCAAAAATGTGACCCATTTCATTCTGGTATAATCATAAATTGGTAGCATAAAATATCTTTCTCCTTGAAACACCCTTGTCCTCATTGGACCACATAGATCAGTATGAATTATCTCCAAGGGTTTTGAATTTGAATAATCCTTTGTAGGAAACTTAAACTTTGTTTGTTTTCCTTGCTGACATCCTTGGTAGATGATATTATTAGGATTTGCAATCTTAGGCATATTTCTAAGTAGTCCTTTCGAGATTATCTTCACCAGATTGTCAAAATTCACATGTCCTATTCTTCTATGCCATAGCCAACTCTCATCTTTTTGGATGACCAGACACATTTGGTCTTCCACCTCTCATAGATTATAGAGATTACTATCAGTCCTTATCCCTTGAGCAATTGTTTTACCATTCATTCTTATCTTGCAACCTTCATAATCAAATACAACTTTGTATCCATTATCACACATCTAGCTCACACTAAGAAGATTATATTTTAGACCTTCAACATATAGCACATCTTTATTTTTGTTCTTCCCATCTATGCTCAAAATTCCTTTACCACAAATCGTAATAGGAGGATGGGAGTATTATCACCTAAGCTCACTGATCCTCCTTTTCTCATTTAAAGTTCAATAAAAAAAATTTATCTCTAGTCATATGCTTGGAACAACCACTATCAATTACCCACAAATCTTGTTCATTTGCATGTAATGTTGTTTGGGCAATCATAGACATAGGAGAGCTCTTCTCTTTCTCCTTCCAAACCTTCTTTTGTTTCTTTTCAACTTATTCTTCTTTTTTCTCTAGGACCTATGTTTCCTTTTCAACTATGGGAGATATATTTTTCTTCTTCTTAGAGTGAGTATTTGGTCTTACAAATTTTTCTCTACAATTTCTAGCTATATGACCAAAATTGTTGCAATTGTAATAGACTACATTCATATCAGCTAGAGGAGAAAAAGAAATTTTACTTACAAAATTTGTATTCCTCCTTTGAATGACTTTACACTCTCTAGCTTTGTGACCAAAATTGTTACAAGTATAGAAATACCCATTAAAATATGATGAGTACCTGGTCATGTTGTTTCCTTTGACTGGATGAGGATGTATTTGTCTAGGTTTCCTTGGATAGTGTACTTTTGTGAAACCATCATTGTCTATTCTCTTGATATTCTACTTCTTTTGCTAATCAGGAATTGTTTTGCTAAATTTCTTGTCTTCAATCAGTTCCTTCTCTTTAATAGATTTCTCAACTACATCTAACTTCTTCTCATCTTTAGAGGCTTCTCCATTGTCAGATTTTTCTCCACTGAGGTCTGATTTTTCTTCTACTCTAAATCTTTCATAGAGATTTGCAGAGGCATCAACAAAGGAATTCTTTCCTTTCTCAAGTCCTAGACCTGATTTCTCTTTGTTGGTTGTATTTTTCATATTCAACAATTCATCAAGAATATTAGCACCACTTTTTAATTTTAGGCCCTTATTGATCTGTTCAGATCATTGGCCTTCACCAATTCTTTTCTTAAAGCAACTATTTTTTCTTCAAGTTTCATGCACCTATCCATCTCAAATTGTAGATTAGATTTCATAACATCCTCAACTCTTTTGAGCTCTTCTACATGCACTTTTAGACCAACTATCAAATTATTGGATTCCTCAAGTTCTTGTGTCAAAATTTCAATCTCCTCTTGAGCACTCTTTTTTTGTTTCTTGTTTTCCCTCTTAAGATCATCATATTTGTCTCTTAACTAATCAAGATCTTGAGGAGCACTAATTAGTTCTCCCTCAATATCAACATCCACTTCCTCTTCTTCTTCGAGTGAGTCCTTAACCTGTTCATCCTTTTGATATTGGGTTGCATTGTCCATGAAGAGATTCTTCCTCAACTTCTCTCATAACGGAGCTTGATCTTTATCCTCATATGATTTATCACTAGCATTAGAAGTATCACTTTGTTCTTGAATGCATAGACTCTTCTTCTTTCCAAAATTCTCCCATTTAGGGTAAAAATCTTTCTTCTTTTTACTATCTCCTTGTTTAGAGTTATCCACTATATCATATGGACATTTAGAAGAAAAATGGCCTACTCTACCATAGTTGAGTCATTTGAAGGGCAACATACCTTTATATTTACCAAATCCTCTCCTTAGTCTCATTATGAAGTTTGCTTCTTCTTCATCAATTTCTTCAATATCTGAAACAGTGACTGCAACTTTCTCTTTCTCATATGCTCCATGCTTTCCTTCCTCAACAATATTAAATGCAACTTGTCTTCTAGAAGACTCAACACTTGGAATTCTCATCTCATAAGTAGTAAATATACCATGTAACTCATCTAGAGTGATTTTATCAATTTCTCTTCCTTCTTCAATGAAAAAAAATTTAGAATCATATTTAGTCGCTATGAACCTCAAAAACTTTAGCACAACAACATCCTTTTTGATTTCCACACCATATCCTTCAATAATATTCACTATATCATCATCTCTCAAAAGATGATCTACAATTTTTTCTTCTTGTCATTTGCAAGATTTCAAATGTAGCTCTCAGTATTTGTAGCTTTGTTAGATTCACCTTGGAGTATCCTTCATAGATCTTATTCAATTTTCCTTGACATCATAAGCATTCTCACAATGCATAAAATTTCTATGCAAAGAATCAGACAAGTTGTTCATAATGGCAAACCATGCTTTCTCATTATTCTCAAAGTCCTTTCATGTAGCATCAGTGGGAGGAGTAGTAGGAGGGACATATTTGTTCTTAATTGGCATCCAAACATCAAGTCCAAGAGAACCTAAGTATCCTTTCATCATAGAGCTCCACTGAGCATAGTTTGTTCCATCGAATCTAGATGGATTGCTTGAACCTTCCTGACATGCCATTGTGTCCGCTTATCCAAGATCTACGCGAGCTGAATAAGCTTCTTCTAGGGAACCTAGTGCTCCGATACCAACTGTTAGAACACAATGATCTAATGAGAGGGGGGTGAATCAATAGATATTAAAACTTTTAGTCCTTAAAAAAAATTTCAGATTCAACCTTAAACTTAGATGTGTAGATTGAAACATGAATAGATCTAATAACCACAAGCACAAGAGAGAGCAACACATAAAACTAGATATACATGGAAAAATGAAGATGGGAAAAACCACAATGAGAAATGTTGCTAAGATCTACTGTCCTAATCCAGCCTCACAAGCATCAAAGTTCAGTTACATGTTTTAAGGGCTACAACCCCAAGAAGCTTCAACTCCTTGTTTTAGAAGCAACAACTTCAAGGATGCTACAACACCATGATATGAGCTACAACTCAGTCTAAATGGAGGCTACAACCTCTTACAAAGTTCCACAATCAACTATGCATAAAATGGTTCTGTACAACCTAAAATGCATCAATTAAGTACATAAGCTCTCTCTCTCTCTATTCTCTCTTACTCCACTATACAACTAGCTTCATGTATTTTCATATTTTTTACTTTCTGTTATAGTTATCTTCTTCAACTTGCAGACACCTTGTCTTAATACCTTTTCTCTCACTCACTATAGTTCCTCCTTTTTCTTCTTTCTTTTTAGCTCTTAGATAATGAAATTTTTGTTCAAGTTTTTTACTTGCTACCTTCTTCAACAAGTTTCCTCTACATAGGGCCACAAACCACTGTCCAACTCATCATTAAGACATCAGATAGGATTTATGAGATATTACCATACCTTGCATTGAGACATATAGCATTAAATTCAATTTCATAGAATTTTCCCAAATTAGCTCTCTATCAAACCCTAGAATCTGATATTCATTCAATACAATCTCCTATCCATTTGATCTGATTTGATCTTGATCAACATGATATTTGTGACATTGACCTATAGATCATATCACCTCTCCTAATTGTTCACTCGAGCAGTGGAACGATTTAATTTTGTTTTTATTTCAGTTAGCAGATTGAAATCCTTGTTCATACTCTTCATAGCTATTTCAAATCTCTACATTTGAATTCTAGCCATCGATCTTCTCCTTTCACACCCTGATCTTGCGATCCTCGTTCACTATTATGTCTTAAAATCTTGACCACCAAATAAGTGGTTATTCAAATCTTCATCGTCGATCTATCATATCACTCTATCAAAGAGACGTGCTTCAAGGTCATCCCGATACACCAATGTCACTCTAATATGAACTACCTTTGAGTACTTAGGCCGAAATTCCATCTGTCTTCAATGTCATCACCACCTAATCCATAACAATGATGTGAATTTTCACACCGAGCAATCATTCTTCACCACCTGTCAGCCTTCATCACAATCAGGTTCCACTAGCTTCTTGCCTTATCTCTCTATCGAAGGGACATCTTTCAAACTCCCATAGATACATCCAAGTCACTCTAATGAGATAGCCATTGGGTTATCGATGAGACATATACTCCACTCCCACCGATACAAGATTATCACACTGATTCCATTTGCTATTGTATACAAGTGGTCCCAACGCTGTCATATCACTACATGTCACCATCCACTATCATTTCCTTCCATGTGGCATCATGTCATTCACTCTCTGACTGCATGTCATCCTTTCCTTATGGGGTCCCATAGTCACGTCAATCATTACTGGGTCCCACAATCAGAATAATACTCCTATCGCCCTATTATTAGGACTAGCTCCATAATCTTAGTGAAATCATATTGTCTGGTAGTTCATTAGGTTTTTAGGGAGACATTTGAACAAGTCTCGTTGATGACCTTCAGTCACGCCGATTAAGTCCATTGATGATGTCACTTTTCCACTTCATTTCCATGTCATTGCATTGTAATCCATAACAAGGATGTGGATTACCATTTATCTAGTCTCATCATGCCACGTGTTATCTTCATCATCACTTTCACCCACGTTATTATGACTGGGTCCCACATAGACTGATACCTTCTCATCACCAAATCAGAGACATAGACAAAGCTCTCACCAGTGTTGTCCAGTCTCATCGATAACATTTCCACACTACTTATCACTCCCTCGATGAGACTTCTCCCAAATTCCTATTGATACATCAATGTCTCACCGATAAGATCATTGACCCGTCGAAGAGACATCTCCCATTCTCTCATTGACAATGCACGGTCACACCAATCTAAAGGGGATGTATAACATTAAAATTCTAGAAAGAGGGGCTAGTCACCCTAAAGACTATTAAGGCATAAGTTGCACCTAATGCAACTCACAACATCAAAATAGAAATTTATTCTAAATACTACATGAATACAAGTATCCTTAGGGTTTAACTAATAAACCCTAACACCTAAGAGCATAAATAAAAAATTTATAGGTGCATCCTTCACTTTCTCAACTTGCACAATACCTTTCTAGAAATCTCCCGAGAAACACAATTCAAATCTTCCATCAGATCCACTACTATCACACTCAGCCTTTATCATCATTCCAACCATGTCCTTTGCTAGATTCTCCCTTTTGACATCAATGACAACTATATTCCAACATTGAGGGACTCACTATAGGATTGGATAAGGTTAACTTTGAGGTTATTAAATTTATTTAGGAAAGAGAGGGTAGGTCCTTTAGACCAAATATCCTCCCAACAACAAGTATTCAAACCATTATCAACCATTATTCTAATCACTCACTTAATGATAACTTTTTTTTTCACCAGGTTATTCCAAATAGCTAAACCACATTGAAATTCAGGTCCCATGAAGTTCTTTTGATTCTCATTAGAAAAGTATTTTTCTTTCAAAATAGCATCCCAGTCTTTCTCTTCAATCAAGAGGAAATGACTATTTTTAGCAACAACACTTTATTGAAATTTTTCAGTCTTATGATACCCATACCCCCATCTTCACAGGCATGTAGACTTTTTCCCATCACACCAAGGGAATTAAGGACTTCTCTTGTGTTCTTTTCCATAGGAAGTTCCTTTGGATTTGTTCAATTTTTGAAGCTATACAAGAAAGAACCTTAAATAAGGAGAGGAAATAAACATGAATATTTTATAGGGAGGCTTTAATAAGTTGAAGCTTCCTAGCCGAGCTTAGCAACTTACACTTCCATCCAACAAGTTTCTTTTTAATTCATTCTATTATACCATTTCGATAAGAATTTGGAGGCTTCTTAGTAGTAAACGGTATACTAAGTTAAGAAGCTAGGAGAGGAGCAATATGACATCCTAGAATCCTAATGAACCTCTCTTTAATTTTTTGGTCATTATTAAAGAAATGTAGTTTCCTCTTAGTGAAATTGATAAATTGACCTAAGGCTTGAGCATAATCATCCAACATCTTATTCCAAAGGGAAGCTTGAAGCAAGTTCATCCTCTCACTAAAGTGAGGGATAGATGTAATGATAGAAAAGAGCCCCCCTTGAAAATGGTACAATTTCACCTAATTTGGTAATAATTAATGATAAATTGAACTTGATATCACCTTGATCTAGTGTTGTGAAGAGTTTTACACATCCACATTAGGTTTTGGGCCCTTCTAAGATACATAAACTTAACCTTTCCTTAATTTAATAATGTAAAGCGTATTTATTGACACCTTCACATTAAATTTAGGAGGCTTGTAAATTAAGTGGACCTAATCTAGTGTTGTAATGTGTTTTACACATTCACATTGGATTTAGGTCCCTTTTAAGCAAAATAGATCTAATTTTCCTTAATTTAATGTTGTAAAATGTATTTATTTACAGTTACACATTGGATTTTGGGCTCCCTTACATTTATAACCTTTATATCATCATTAATAGGATCCTATGACCCCATATTATGCATCTCAAGTCATATTTTAATAAAAAAAACCTGACAATATCAACATATAGACTTAATTTAAACACTCCTTGACACTTTAGCTAGCAAAATAGCCCCTGTGGGACCCTTTCACCACTTTGGGTGAATGATTCCCATCTAGGAGGGACTCATTCACCCAGCTTCACGAATAAGAGTCCCATTTGGCCTATTTTCAAGGTTTGAGCTAGAAAAACTAGGTTTTAAGTTCAAATTTCTTCTATGTCAGCCTTGGAGATCTAATATATGGTCATTTTAGTGAATTTCCTATATAAAAAAGCTTTCAAATAATTATTTATTTATGCATTCATGATATCAAGTCAAGCAAGCAAGAGTTAAGCATTCCAATACTTTACAAGATCATCTAAAGAGCATTCAAGATCATTTCGAAGGCATTCAAGGGTATAATTCTTCATTAATTGTTGCAACAATTTAAGATCCATCATATTTTCAAGCATATCAAACATAAAGCATTTTATTGAGCTAGTTTTGTGATGTAGCATTGAATATCCAAGATCAAACATTGTTCTACTCCTATTGTCAAGATCAAGATCTATATCCTTCATGGCCATTTCATGTTGAGTTGCAGATTTACAAGACATCATCCTTCAAGGTATTAATGTCCATGATTCATGTTCTTTGTTTTATGTTTCATGCCTTCATTTCATTGTCTCATCATTTGGTTTAATTACCTGCAAAGGGTTTGACCAAGGCAAACCCATATTCCCTAACAATCAACTCTCTCTCTCTCTTTGTGTGATTGTAGATCTAGGTCCTTTGAAGAGTTAAAGGATCATTGAAGATTACATTACAATCATTTTGAAGTTGTGTCCCCTCTTGCAAGGTCATAATCTTCACTAAAAGGTCATCTACAGCCCTGAAATCAAAGTTTCAAATCTAGAAACCTAGAGAAGCAGATTGAGCATGCTGAGAAGAACATATTCAGATCTTGAAGCTCTAGAAAATCCAAATTGGACTCATTCACTACAAGTTGTGAATGATTCCCACTGTAGGTTCTTTTTAGAGATCTTTACAGATTCACATGCACTTTTTCCCAAAACACACTCCTGTGCAGAAATCCAGAACTAGGACTAATTCACCCAGAATGGAAAATGAGTCATGGTAGGACAAAATTTAGGATTTGCAAAATTTTCAATCTCGATAAAAGTCTCAACAAGTTTATAGGTGCCCACATTCTATTTTGTAACTTTTTTTTTTTACATACTTTTCTAGGTCATTTTATAGGTCATTGCATCAAACTAGGATTTAGTGTTGCATCTTGCATTTCATTATCTTTTCCAAGTAATTACTTGGTGGTGAACCCCTCTTGCAATCTAAAATCATACTTTAGGATGGTCCCTTAGTAGATCTCTTTCTCATTTGCATTGAGATCTCTAGGGCATCCTTGAATGTTAGTTGGAGAAAATTGATGTTTTATGTCTAAAACCATAAAGCATCCATTTTTTGACTAAACATGTAAACTTCTTGTATCTTTCTCTGAGATAGTGAATGTCATCAGATTCTTATATCTTTCCATTGGAGTTGTTTATACTTCAGTTCTACAAGTACTTTTTATCTTTCCCTAAGGTGGTGTTCCCTAGTTTGTGAGTCTTTTGGTAGTGAGCCTTTCTGTAAGAAGTGAGATTATATACTGTGAGTTAACTCTTGTAGACATCTAAATTTGATAACTCCCATATGATCAAATTCAACTCTTTATTCATGTGATTTAAATTTTTAAATCACATTTGAGGAAATCTTCTCACCCCCCAAGGTACTTTTCCTTCCTCCACGTCATGTACCTCCCTTCTACCTCACTTCCACATCATCTTATCTTACGCCATCTCACATTCCACATGTCAAGATGTGAGGGCTTGTGAGTCCTCAACTCACCATAGCCCTACATCTTGACCTTTGTGGCTCAATCTCAACCATTGAATTATCTAGAGAATTCAAATTTCTCTAGAGAATTCAAAATTCTCTATAAATAACCCCCCTTCTAATACATATGGAACACTTAGTCATTTTAGCATCCTTATGTTGTCATTTTGAGCACCCAATTCACAAGTACTTTCACTCATTTAGCCAAGTCAATCTATCCATTTGCATTTGTATCCCATCACTTTGTCAATATTGCATTTAGTCATTTCCTTAGCCATCCAAGGAGCATACAAGACTACATTCATAAGGGCCAACCAAGGGATTCATCAACATGGAGAATGTATAAGCAATTGCATTACTTCATCTATTTTCTTTGTCTTAACAATTCCTTAGGCTAATCTTTGAGTTGTATTTTGTGTTTTTCCTTATTGCATAATAGTTATTTTGCATCTTTTGGATAGATAAACATTTAGGATAACCTTTTTGGAATGCCCAGTGGGACCCACATAAGGGTTCCTCTATTTTACATTTGTTGTTGTTGAGATTGTTTGCAGGAATAGGTCATAGAGGGGTGACTACACCCTCCTGGCCACTACAGAGGGGCAACTACACCCTCTTGTACACTACAGAGGGGTGACCGTGCCCTCTGGTTCACTGCAGAGGGGCAACTGCACCCTTTGGTTCATTACAGAAGTGTAATTGCACCCTCCATTTGACTGCAGAAGGGCAACTACACCCTATTCCATATTTTGTTTCTAACAAGTTTGTTGTAGAGGGGGGGATACACCCTATTCCATATTCTATTTCTAACAAGTTTTTTGCAGAGGGGTGGATATGCCCTATTCCATATTATGTTTCTAACAAGTTTGTTGCAGACGGGTGGATACGCCCTATTCCATATTCTATTTCTAACAAGTTTGTTGTAGAGGGGCAGATACGCCCTATTCCATATTTTGTCTTTAACAAGTTTTCTATAGAGGGGTGGATACGCCCTATTCCATATTATGTTTCTAACTAGTTTCTTGTAGAGGGGTGGATATGCCCTAATCCAAGAATTGTTTCTAACATTTTACTGCAGTGAGGCAGATTTTCCCTAATTTGAAAACTGGTTCTAACATTTTGTTGCAATGGGGAGAATTTTCCCTCCTGGTTACTATAGTGGGGAAAATTTTCCCTCCTAGTTGCTACAATGGGGAAAATTTTCCCTTTGGGTTACTGCAGTGGGGTGGATATGCCCCAAAACAACACATTTTGGGAGGTTAAATGACTATTTTAGCTTAGTTTTTGCTCCAGTTTTTTGTTATTTTTTTATTCTAACCCCCTAACATTTTTTGTTGCAAGGATATTGGTTTTTTTGCTAACATTTTGTAACATATTCTTGTGTAATTGGCAAAGAAATAAGGATAAAAAAATTAACATTTGCTTGCATGACCTTTTGTTTACACAGATTTCCAAAGCTATCCTTGTTATTTTTCGTTGATCTAGGAACATAGTTTAATTAGGGGAAGTAATATCTATTGTTTTTTATGTCTATCTTTTTGTGTTACCCAAAGGGGGCATTAGTTTTTTTTCACTTTCCCCTTGCACTTCGTGTGAGCCTGGGGAGTAGTTGGAAATGATTAGTGCTTTCTTTCTAGTGGGACCTGCTTGGGGATTTCATCACACCAAGGAATGATTCTAACCACATGTATCAGCGGGGTATATAAAGGGGGGAGAGTGAAAGTTGTATCTCAATCTAGTTGCGTCGTAATTGGCGAATTGTCAAAGCTAGGGTATTACCTATACAGATGTGAAGAGTTGGTCTGAGCCCTTCAGTATCTCGCTGGGGTTCCCAACTCACACTTGTGATGGGCTGGTGTTCACAGTTGTGCCTCACATACTGAGAATATATCGAGGACTCCCTAGACAGCTTGTGCATCCTAGATTAAGACCTTTATTGGCCATACCCTTAACACTAATCATAGGATTGTGCTTGTTTGAAAGTGTTTTCTTGTGAGAAACTAGTAATTTTTTTGAGAATTTGGCCTTATTTTTATCATTTTAAGTCCCTACCATAGTCATTTTCATCTAAACCAAGTCCATGTTCACTGCAGTGGGGTGAATTTTCCCTTTTGTTTACTGCAATTCCATCTTGAGATGAGTTCAGTGTCGTAAGTTATCATCCTCGGCCCAAATCAATCCATTTCTATTTTGAGGTGGATTTGGTGTTGTGATCATCCACTTGATCAATCAATGCTCTAGGTCACTAAGGGTGATTCTCTGACTGCACTTAGGATCCCTTACATCTTCCAATCATTTAATTTTAATCCAATTGCACCCATCCAATCACTCAATCTATTTTATCCAATCATCTAATCATCCAATCAAACTAATCACACTTATCCAATTATCTAATCGATCCAAGCACATCCATTCAATCAATCCAATCCAATCTATCTCAACAATCCCATGCAATCAAAAGTCTGACATCCTCCAATCAAAATCTGATTTCATCAAAATCCAATCTTAACAAATCAAAATCCAATCTCATCTAATCAAAATCCAATATAATTGAATCCAATATTATCCAATCATCCAATTAGATTCCAATTAAATCTACCCACGCCCCTCATCCAATCAATCAATCTTCATCCAATCATATCATTCATCAAGGAAATCTTTGTAATCCACCCATAGCACATTTGTATGCTCATTCAAACTAGGTCACAAGCCAAGAAGCAAATGGCACAACAAGGTCAAAATTCTCAAGTGAACATGTCTCAAGATCTTAATAACAGTGGAAATCATATTAATGGTACAAATGTCTCTCAAGATCCTAACAATGGAGTGAACATCCCCCAAGACCCTCACAATGACACTTCATCACACTCCAACACTGAAAATCAGAACAACTCACCACATGGTGAAGAGAGTATGGTTAATCAACCTGAACTCACACTTGGGGAACATTTCAGTAATCCCACCAATTTGCAAATGACAGACCACCTATTCAAAAAACATGGGGAAGAAATCTTGGCCCACCTAATTGAAAAAGGTGTCAAACCTCCACCAGGTTTTGACCTATCCAAATATAGCAGTTCCACATCTAACATACCCCAAGGTCCACAAAACACACCTGATAGTTCATACATCCCCAATGTTCCTCCAGTGGAGGGTTGGCATCAACCTGAATTCGACAATGTTGTTCTTTATCATGTTAACAATCCCCCAAACACCATAATCTTAGTCATGGGGGCTCCTCAATTATTTGATCCCAATACTCCTTTCACCTACGACATGTCACAAAATGTTCTGCAACCTTTGCCATTAATGCTGACAGCACCACCCCTTTCGAGTCAACCTCCAGTCAATGTTGGGGGTCACCCTTTTACTACATTGCCTCCACCTCTTGGGGCCACAAACCTACCACCACCTTCGTACACATCTCAACAGCCTCCCCAATCTCACCTACCACCTCAATTACCTCCACAAGGTACATCCCAACCAAATGTTCTCGTTGGTACCAAACAACCTCCTTTACAAAACACCTCTATGTTATCTCAAACACTATCTCAATAGGATCCTTCGTCATCCTACCACCCATATCCATTGAACCCATCTTTCTTGACTGTTATGCCACTGCTCAATGTGGACCTGTTGGAAATCAAAGTTGCTTTGAAAGATCTCCAAGTGGGGACTATAAACAATCCTTTAAATTTGAAGATATATGTCCCTATCCATTTGATCCATCCATCTCACTAATTCCCTTCTCGAAGCACTTTGAGATACCAAAATTTGATAGATACAAGGGAAACAAAGATCCTAAGGCCCACTTGCAAGGGTTTTACTCCTAGTGTCAATAATTTATGCACAACGACAACTACCTCTTGTGTTTGTTTCCATGGAGCCTAATAGGAAATTCCCTAGAATGGTTCATGAGTCTAGAACGAGGGTCCATAAAATCCTTTGTGGATCCTTCAAAAAAAATTGTTTCTTACTTCTCCTTCAATTTGGAAAAAGACACTGATACTTTGGACCTTCTTAAGGAGAAGCAATGTGAAGGTGAAACCTTTACTAGCTACCTTCAAAGGTGGCAAGCACTAGCAAGTTGAATGAAAACCCCTCTCAAAGAGAAAGACATGGTCACCCTCTTTGTGGATAACTCACATCCCGACATGGCTCATAATTTTAGGTTGCACTGTGTTACCACTTTCACTGAAATAGTGGAAAAAAGGACCCATCCTTGAACGCACCCTTATTGCCAAAGGGCACATCAAGATACAAAACCATGACAAAGAAAGGCCATCCAGTGATAAGTCATGCTTTTGGAACAAGAACAAAAACACAATGAATGATGGTGTCACTAACACTAAACATGTTTAGGTGGCTAATACATCCCAGAGGAAACAACCATCTATACCTAATGCCATATCTGTGCCACAAGGGGCATCTCGTCCTCCTCAACAGTTGAACCAGAACAATCAAGGGAATGGAAAATGCCAATATACTCAATTAGGAGAACCCTTGAGCGTCATCTTCTATAAGTTGTTATAGGTCAACTATCCGATGACGTACCCTGTCACCAAACCGCTTGATGAATCCAAGCTCAAACCAGCCTAGTTTAGGGAGAATGAATATTGTGAATTCCATAATATTAAAGGGCACACTCTGAATAAATGTCAATGTCTCAAAAACTATGTCCAAAATCTTATCGATCGAGGAGATATCAAAGTTAACACCAGTCAAGCTTCATCATCCAATGCTCAATTGTAGATATATCAAAATGCCTTCCCTAACCATAATCAAGGTGCAAGCACCTCCAACAACAATCTCGAAGACAATAGTGCAAATATAATAAGCTATAAGAATGTACCCCTTAATTATGATGGCATTGTCCATTACATTGAATAGGTAGAACCCTGTGTGTCCATGATACATGTTAAAGCTAAATATCCCCAATGTGTTGTTTCTATGTGACGATCCCACATTACTATCCCTACAGCCTCCACACGAGCCCAACCAAATCCTGTAAACTCTCAGTACAACATTCTTCATTACTTAGGAAATACCCCAGCTCAGATTTCAATCTTGGATCTACTTAAGTCTTCTCCTGTGCATCAGGAAATACTCAACAGAGCTTTACAAGAAACTCACATACCTAATGATATCGATCCCACACGGTTCCAAGCTTTAGTAGGACACTTGGCTTTATCTTACTAGTTACACTTTAGCCAGAATGATAGGCCAAATATTGATGCCAATCAAAACCATCCCTTACACATTGAAGTCCTGGTTGTCTGTTATAAAATAAAAAGGGTCCTATTAGATAATGGCTCTGCCCTCAATATGTGCTAGAGTTCATAAAATAGGTAGGGTATACTCAAGCAGATTTGAGTAATCAAATCATCACGATCAAGGCTTATGATAATGCGAAAAGAAATTTTGAAGGGATTATCAGTCTTCCTATCCAAGTTGGACCTGTATTTTAGTACACTACTTGTCATGTCCTTGATCTAGACTTACCATATAATCTCCTCCTCGGCTGCCCATGGCTCCACTCCATGCAAGCCATCCCCTCCACGTACCATCAATTCCTAAAGTTCCTGGTTAATGGATAAGAGATCACCATTTATGCTAACCCACAACCTTTTGAATATTGTTGCACTCTAGAAGCATCATTTCCTCATTTGGATTATTGTCATGCGGTCGAAATGGGGGCATTTCAGTCATCATCCTCCAATCCATCTTCTACTATGACAGCCACACCATCTCCTACCACCAATCCTATCGTTACTAGAGTCTAGATCATTGACAAGGGGTGTTGTGAATATGAAATGCATACAACTCTAAATGTGGCAACCATGCCACCATCACCACACATGTACAGACAACCCTCACAGTCTACACCAAAAGAAGATAAAACCATCACCTTCAGTGCTAAAAACATCCTCACTACCACTTTCTAGTCTCCTAGTTTGAAGACATATGCACCAAAAGATGATATCAGTTAGTGGGTATACCATGAAGAACCCCAACCAGATCCTCCTCTAAAGGAATACTTTCAAGAAGTATACTCCTAGTCAACTAAGTTTGCAGAAAAGCATAACTACCAAGGCGGGGGCCTAGGTAAGGAAGAACAGGGATGGTTGCAACCTATTGATGTATCAAAGCTTCCACGAAATATAGGCCTCAGATATGACAAGAAACAGAAAGGCCCCGCAACATAATCTAATACCTCCAATAGTGTTACTATGGACAATGGTCCCTTGGAAGACATACCTGATGAAGAATCCATCATACATGCATGCGATGATGTTGATCGCACAGACTTGTCATCCATGTTTGACTATTTATCTATCTTTACCATCAGCCTTTCTCTTCACCATCCCAAACTCATTGATTGGGACCTACATGATAGCACACCTGTCAATGTCTCCTTGGATACATATATAAACCTCATGGGATTGGGGGAGGATGAACACTCCATTCACAAAATTAAAAAAAGGAAAAATAAAAAATGGTCATCTAGTGAAAACCTCCCCGAGGCACTTCCTAACCTGGAAAAAGTAAAAATAAACCATGCATCCGACAGTGAAAACCTTGAAGAGGTGCTAGAGGATGGAGGTATTCATCTTCCCCTTATGGGAACTTAATTATTCACACAGTCATCCATCCTAATTGAAGAAACTCAAGAAGTTAACTTGGGTATTGCTAAAAACCCTAAGATCACCTATGTAGCCAAATCACTATCAGAGCAAAAATATTGAGTTATTGTTTAGCTACTCCAAGATGGTATCATTAACTTTTCCTGGTCATACTTAGACATGCTAGGATTAGACCCTGCTTTAGTAGTTCATCATTTGGATGTTCGCCCAGATACCAAGCCTGTCAAATAGAAGCTCTGAAAAATGCATCCACAGGCAGCATTATTAGTCAAGAAGGAACTAGAGAAATTATTAGACATTGGTTTTATCAAACCCATTGACTAGTTTGATTGGATCTCCAACATATTTCTTGTTGCCAAACCAAATGGAGACATTTGAATTTGCACAGACTTTCAGGATCTTAACAAAGCCTGTCCAAAAGATGACTTCTTGTTACCCAATATTGACATGTTGGTCAACCTTACTGCAGGAGATGAGATGTTATCCCTTATGGATGGTTTCTCTAGTTACAATCAGATCTGAATTGCACCTGAAGACCAACACAAGACCGCTTTTACAACACCTTGGGGTACTTTTTGGTACAATGTTATGCCCTTTGGTCTCAACAATGGGGGGGTGACATATCATAGGGAAATGACTGTCATCTTCCATGACCTCATCCATATTATCATGGAAGACTATGTTGATGACTTGCTAGGAAAATCCAAAACTAGAGCAGAGTACCCTACCATCCTAAAAGAGATCTTCAAGCGGTTAGAACATTATAAGTTATGACTAAATCCAAAAAAGTGTGTCTTTGGTGTTACATCAGGGAAATTGTTGGGTTTCATAATCTCTCAAAGAGGCATTGAGATTGATTCCACCAAGGTGAAAGCTATTTTGGATATGTCACCCCCGCGCAATATGAAATAATTAAGAAGTCTCCAAGGAAAGCTACAATCCATCTGTTGGTTCATAGCCCAGTTTGCATATAAGTGTCATTCATTCACCCATCTTCTAAAAAAAGACTCCACCTTCAGATGGAACCAACAGTGTCAGATAGGTTTTGATAAGATCAAGGAATACTTAGCTCATCCACCCATTTTAATGCCACCAATTCTAGGGAAACCCCTCCTACTTTACATCTCTGCCACTTCAGTCGTATTGGGGGCATTATTGGCACAACATGATGAATCCTCAAAAGAAAGAGCAATCTACTACATTAGTCAAACTCTAGTCGGCTATGAATTAAACTATTCACCCATGGAGAAAGCCTGTCTTGTGGTGGTCTTCAGTACACAGAAAATCTGACATTACATGCTCAGCCATCTGATCAGATTAATAGCAAAAATTGATCCACTAAAGTATCTGTTATCCAAAACCACTTTAATTGGTCGCATGGCTAAGTGGGTCGTGCTTCTAAGTGAATTTGACATAGATTACGTCAATCACAAAGCCATAAAGGGACAAGTCATAGCTGATCAATTGGCTGAGGCACCCCTAGTGGATGCTTACCCTCTAGTCACTAAATTTCTAGATGAAGTTTTCACAGTTACAGAAGCACCTACTTGGATATTGTATTTTGATGGCTCATATACTCATAATGGATTGGGCAAAGGAATTCTTTTGGTTACCCCTCAAGGTGACTACATTCCAAAATCATTTAGGATAGCATTCCCATGTACCAACAACATAGCTGAGTACGAATCCCTCCTCACAGGTCTCTGAATTGCAAAGTAGTGGCACATAACTCACTTGAGAGTCTTTGGTGATTCATTGTTGGTCATTAAGCAAATTAATGATGAATTCCTAACAAAAGATGATAAGTTGTTACCCTATAAATGCATGGTGGATGACTTCAAGAAATATTTCACCTTCATACAATTTGACCAAATTTCTAGGGTATAGAACAAAGTAGCTAATGCAATGGCTACTATTGGCTCCCTGATTGACATGCCTAAAGATCAAACAGAATGCGAGTTCCTTGTGGAACAAATTTTAATCCCAGCATATGATATCCCTAAGATTGACATGGTGTGTGACATTGTAGGTCCTGCTTCCCCATGATACCAAGAAATATATACTTATTTGAATGATAATATTCTACCCCTAGACCTCACACGAAACCAACAAAAATCCTTTATTCAATGCTCAGCCCGATACGTTATCATCGACAATACGCTTTATCGTCGCAGGTATGATGGAACCCTCCTTAGATGTCTGAATGAGACCAAAGCCCATACTACACTAACAGAGGTACATAGTGGTGTTTGTGGGGCCCATTCAAGTGGTATGGCTTTGGCCAAAAGGATTCTCTGAGTTGGATATTAGTGGCCTACATTAGAGCATGATGCTTGTGAATTCGTGAAGAAATGCCTTCCCTACTAGCAACATGCATATTTGATTTATGCTCTAGCACAGGACCTTCAGCCCCTCCTAGCACCGTGGCCCTTCTCTCAATGGGGTTTCGACTTGATTGACAAGATTTACCCACCATCTTCTGATGACCATACATTCATAATTACTGCCAGTGATTACTTCACCAAATGGGTGGAAGCAATGCCACTCTCACAAATCACCAGCACTCAAATTTCAAAATTCATCCTTTACCAGATTCTTTGTAGATATGATATTCCATCCACCATCCTTTCTGAGAATGGAAAGCCTTTTAAAAAATAGGCCATGAAACATCTCTGTGACACCTTTCATATCTAGCATCGTTGGTCAATGCCTTATTACCCCTAGGGTAATGGTTAGGTAGAAGCAACCAACAAGACCCTTATATGCATACTCAAAAAAGTTGTCAATAACACTGGTCAAGATTGGCACCTCCATATTCATCCTTCTCTCTGGGCATATCACCCTTATGGGCACCACCCCCAATTCTTTAGTGTATGGTGCTGAAGTCATCTTACCAATTGAGGTTGAGCTCCCACCACTGAGGATTTCTCTGAAGAACCTTATCAGCAAGGAGGATGCTCGTGTTACATAGCTTGCACAGCTAGAGTTACTTGATGAAAGATGAATCAAAGCCTATGATCATCTGCAAGCTTACCAAAACTGCCTCAAGTGTAACTACAACAAGAAGGTTCATCCTCAATAGTTCCAGATTGGTGATCTTGTCCTTAAAGAGAACCAGCGTACTCAACAGGACTGCAATAAGAAAGGTAAATTTGAAGCAAACTGGTTGGGTCCTTATATCATAACCACTAAATATGGATCTGGGGCATATAGACTTGCTACCCTTGAAGGAGATCCCCTCGAAGAACCTATCAATATCATACATATAAAGAATTTCTACACCTAAGTCCACTTGGTAACCCTACTTGCAAGAATACAAAAAAATTAAAAAAATTAAAAAATAAAATCCAAAAAAAGTATAGACAAATAAATTCGTCCTATGGTGAAAAACACCTTTTGTGGTGACTTGGATAGGTATGGGTGGTGAAAATATGGTAGCAAGCATCGTTCGTAGAGGGCTTAATCATTATCTACCTTGTGTCCTAATGACTCCATCCATCCTATCCTGACATCCTCTCCCATTCCATCCTTGGCCGCTTTGTATCTTTTGATTGAGCATTGGACGATTATATGCTATCCATCATCTTGAGCTTTTTATCCTAGTTTGATCTTTTGTCATCAATTTTTCTATCTGATAATTCGTTTCATCATCTCAAAACATCCATCGTGTCAGTCTCACCTAGTTTCCATCTTGTCTTGATGGTCCTCTTGGTCCTTGTCAAACTACATTGCCCCTACGCTTTCACGTAGGCAAGGCTAATCATTTGATCCATCCCTAGGGCATTTTGGACCATCTTGTTGTTGTTTTCTATCATTCGCCTTCATCTGTATCTTTTCGCTTTTATCCATGGTCGCTTATCATTTGTCTTTTCCAAACTATGTTTCCCTTGCACTTTCACATAGGCAAGGTTGATCATTTGATCCTCCCTCTGGGCATTTGTGTGTCATGTCTTGCATTATTCCTCATTGGTCACCATTTTCTTCTTTCCACTTTATCCACGGTCTTTTCAAGAACTACCAGGGCTTTGCGCTTTCACGCAGGCAAGGATAATCTATGATCAGCTCCTGAGCCCCTACGTCTATAGGGTGCGTCAGTTTCATATCTTGTGTCTTGTGCCATGTAATCAAGCTATTCCATTATCTAGCTAGTTCTTAACAAACAAGAATCCCCTGTGGCAGGATATTCAATCAATTTTGAGCATCCCATGTCATAACGATCTTTTAGTATAGTATCCATCATCTTTGGTCTCAATAGGATGCATCCTTCCTAACAGGCCTCATCAACCCCATCCATCCTCTCAATCCTATGGAAAAGGACGTTTGAAATTTGACTGTGATCTTTTGATACTTTTGGTTTTTTGTTTATCAATTGAGCTCCCTATTATAGTTAGTTAAGGCTGCCATAATCTATCATATTATGGTGTGTGTTGGCTAATTCAGATAGGGGCATATCTTGATCTTTTATTGTTCTTTTCTACTAGGTTACCCCACGTAGTATCCACCAAGACCCATGTGATCTTGTGTTATGTTGGGACATCCCTTTGTGCTTGTGGTTATCCCAATGCCTAGCTCGACCAAAGTATTCACTACTTTGGGGTGTTGAGATGACCTTCTTGTTTGTGTTTTTGTTTCATGCATCAGATGCTAACTCACCTTGGTTGCCTATAACTTGGCACTTGGTGTCTTATGCTATAGAAAAAATCAATGCTCCGAAGATGGAAAATCGTATTAAGATTGCATTTCATAATCATTATTGTTGCATTGCATTCACCCTATGATTTTGGTTGTGCAAATACTTTACCCCGCTATCTCCCATTCTTCTCAAGATACTAAGGGTTATTGACAGGTGCCAAATTACACCTATTTTCCACGATCACTACATATACATCTTCCCCACTTTTTTATCATGTCAGTCCTTATTAATGCTTTTGATCATGTGTTATTACCTTTCATGATTTACTATTCGCATTATTAATTCATTACAAGTTTAAATCGATTACAATTGCATTATCATTTTTAGATCCACACATATTAGGTTCATTCTACTATTCATACATACATCACCACCTGCATCACAAAGTGTTAGATTCATGCATACATTGACATCCGCATCACAAAGTGTTAGATTCATAATACATTACATCCTGCATGCATAAACATATACATACACGTCAACAAATCAAATAAGCATCCATACATAAAGCATCCACATAATCTATCATAAACATATACATACACGTCAAAAAATCAAATGAGCATCCATACATAAACATCCACATCAGCCATCATAGATAAAACATATGCATATATCAAATCATCCATCCAACGCATGAACATGGTGTCAATAAGGGCTAATATGTATACCATATAAATATATCAAAATCCAAACATCCATCGACGACATCAAAATACATGCCCATCATATACAAAATGATAAGATGAATTATTAGTACAAGGCTCTGAAAATAACCATTGTCACTTTGACCTATCCATCCACCCTATACCTATCAAAAAATTAGTAGCCTGTCATCTGCCGAATGAGCTACCCACATCTGATCTCTGAGGTGAATGAAGTACTGACCTCCTACCTGGAGAAACCCGCTGTGACTCACTGAAACCTTGGGTCCACATCCCTAGTGTCTGGGATGGCACTAGCATATGTGGTGTCTGCAGAACGTACTAGAATATCCGATGTGCTAGATCTAGAACTACATGATAATACATGGCCATCCAAAATCCTTCCTCCCTCACATTCTCCTCTCACTCAGCAACCTAGACCAGAGAAAAAAATTTCTCCTGACGCTACCTATCCCGATCTCTAGTGATCACTCTCCTCTCCTACTCCCAGGCCTCTTGGGATAGTCGTAACTGCACCATCTCTTCCTGAACCCGATCTCTTATCTCCTTGGCAGCCACTTCCCTAGCCACTGTTGGATCCCTCTCCCCCTATAACCCTTGTATGTCTGCCCCTATCACATCACCAACCTAAACTAACTACAGCTGAGCCACTGCTACATCCCTCTCTCCTTATAGCATTTGCATCTGCATATCTGTAGCATCCCTCTCCCTCTGTACTAACTACAATTGAGCCACTAATGTGTCCCGCTCTCCCTGTAGCATCTGCATCTACATCTCTATAGAATCATCTCCCTCTGGGTGGCCTGTGACCCAGCCACCACTGCATCCTTGTCCCTCTATAGCTCTTGTACTCTCAAATCTGAGACATCTCTCTCTCTCTACAGTGATGATATCTCTGAAACCACCTCCTCTCTCCTCCTCTGAAGAGATTGTATCTGTACCTCTACTACTTCCTCACTCTACAACACCTACACCCGTCCCTAGACTACATCCCTCTCTGCCTCCATGGCCTACACTTGTGCTAGTGCTACATCTCTCTCCACCTGCATCATGCGTATCTAAACCCTCATATCCTCTATCATCTATCTAGTGTCTGCTAGCCCATGATCTGTTGGCTCCCCTCTGGCCTATAATATAACAACCTCTACCTGTAATCTATCATGGTCCCAAATCATAGTAGCCAACTCATCTCGTACCCCTTGTATCTCGACCCATAGTCCATCTCTCTCCCTCTCCACTACTGCTACTTGTGTGAATAGGTGGTCAACAATGAATCCATAATCTCTTTGACTTGCTACTTGTACCCTCACTAGCTCGGCCCTAAGTTCGGTCACCTCCGCCTCAGCTATCCTCAACCTCTAATCTATAATCTGAAGCATCTTCACAGTGCCTCTCAGCTGAGCAGTAGGATCCTCTTATGCCACACAATGAACCACTGCCAACAGCTCTACCTCCAACACCTCCACATCTAGCCCATCTACATCCATCGCATCAACCTCTACCTAATCTTGCACCTGCTCGACCCTACTCACCTAAATCCTCCTCGGTTTCCCTCTCCTCCCCACCTGAATCCCCCTATCTCTAGCATAGAAGGCCCCTGCTCTGCCATGCTTTGGACCCTCCATTGTCATCTCCTACTCGCCATCCTCTCTGACTGACCCTTGGCCTCAGTCTCCTATGCTCCATCTTGTTGTCCACCCCCTCCCACCTCCTTCTGCTCAGCCCTCACCAGTAATGTCCACTACCTCCTATGCCTGCCTATTGAACAGCTCCACCCTCCACTGCATGTATCATCTCCACCTCTGGCTCATCCTATTGTACTGCATCTGGCTCTAGACCTATCCATGCATCTCTCCCACTATCGGGTCCTGCTACATCCATCTCCTCCCCCACATCTATCATCACCCTAGCCCTCCTCTTCTCTAGCTGTCCTACCATCGTAACCTCATCCTCTCCTCTACCCTACTGACCAACACCCTCTACATCCTCCTATTGTCCTGCTGCCCTCACCTCCCCTCTACTCCACGCCTGTCTCCTCCTATCTCCACCCCCTCTCACCAACTAGTGTTCATCCTCCGATTTGAATCCTACAGCTCCTACAATAGGAACCATCAATGAAATCCTCTCCCATTAGTGGTTGCAGAACCACCGGGTGTATCGAATCATCACTCCTACATCCTCCACCCCAACAGCCCTCCCGGGTAGGGAACCTGCACTGTCACTACCCACGACACTCTAGAACCCATCGGTGTAAAATCATTTCCCCATGGTCGCTTTTTGGTTAGTTGATGAAACATGATAGGTGCCTTCAAAATATCCTGTACCAGCCTAAACTGCCTCAACACTCTATCTAGTCAATGCATCTTCACTATGCCCAGTTAGCTCCCAATAAAGACACACCGGCTCACAAAATATCCCTTATGTCTATCCTCCTCCTCCCTCCATCCTTTGAACCATCAATACATATATGGATGCTATAATATGTCCCTCTCCTACAAGCCATCTATCGCTCTCCTCCACCCATCCATATCCCCCTGCATCTCATACTGCAAAACCCAGCCCCTCGCCTCCCCATACCCCCAATCCATAGGCTCCCTATCATCCTCCTCTCCTCCCCTAACCACTAAGGGTCTCATCACCATAATGTGCTCCAATGCCCACACCTGTAGGAGGGTCATGTGTGTCAAACACACTGATCTTCGGTAGTAGATCATATGCATGTCCCTATATAACTGTGCTAATACACAGGTACCCCACGAGAGCTGTCCCTCGCGCCACTCGACAATATGTCGAATCACCTCCATGAATCGTAGACTACAAAACTATCTGCTACAGTCTGACAACAATATCCCACTAAACAGCCCACTCAAAAATAATGGTAGGGGTGGTACCCTCACTGAAAAACATCTGTCCAAGTCCAACTACCCATTCTATATGGGTAGATCCTCATCTCCAAATAACATTGAAATGGTGTGATCTAACTCCGCCCCTCTCGATACCACATCACTCACTAATAGCTATGTTATGGGTAGCCTCAGGATGCACCATACATCCTCCAGCATCACTATCATCTCCCCCATCAGAAGATAGAAGGTCGATGTCTCTGAACTCCATCTCTCTATTAGTGTTGTTAGCATCGCTCGATGTTCCATCATCAACGGGAACTATAAAAAGTGCAATAACCCTACATGCTCTAACGCTGCATGATCTACTCTAGTCATGGCCACCATAGTCACTGCCAATGCCTCCGACCGTCACTCATCTGTCTGTAATTGCTCGAAGCTCTGCATCCATATTAACTTAACTATCAGTTTCCTTCTCAACCTCGATACATTCTTCTTTTTTCCTTCTATCTCTTCTGTATTTTCCTAATTCCTCCCTCCCTACCCCGAGTTAGGACAGTTCTTTCGAGACTGATGCGCCTTCCCTAGAAGCGCACCTGTCCCGGGCTGGGGTGGACTCACCCTGGCCCAAGGCGAACCCGCCCAGGACCAGGGTGAATCTGTCCCAGGCTGGGGCGGACCCACCCTAGGCCTTTGAGGATACTCTGCCCCAGCCTGTGGGGTGGCTTTTCCTCAAGCCAAGGTGGCTCCGCCCCAAGCTGGGGCATTTTTGGCCCAACCTATGGGGTGCCTATGCCCTGATCCTGGGTAGACATGCCCTCGCCTACGTGGCACCTCGGCCCCAAGAATGGGTGGATGTGCCCCCTATATGGGCGAAATTGCCCTAAGTCTGAGTGGAAGTGCCCCCCGCGTGGGGCGAAACCACCCCGAGGTAGGGCAAATGCGCCCCGGCGTGGGGTGGAACTGCCTCGAGTTGGGGCAGTTATGCCCACGCGTACGGTGGAAGCACCCCGAGCCGGGGCGGAGACGCTCCGTCGTGGGGCGGACTATCCCCACCAGGGGGCCATGCCACTCCATAGTGGGGCGGATTTTCCCCTCCTAGAAAGGTGCTTAATGCTATTTTAACCCCTAATCTATTGCAAAACTGAAATTCTAGTTCGTACCCATTTTTCTTCTCTATCCCAAGAACAAAACCCATTTTTTACATTTTCTATAAACATTCAACAATGTGCTATAAATGCTTAAAATACACAAGAGGGGTTTTGTTACTAACTTAGCGAGGCACTGTGTAGTTGGTGTGGAACCTCCACACCTCGTCCGCCCAGTGAAGGATGTCAGAGTCATAATCCAGCAACATTGTTGCTCTTTGTCTTCTTCCTCTCCTCTCCTCTTCTCTCAACTGCTATAGTGCAAATGAGACAAGGTAATTTCTAAAATTACCTTTTAACCCTTTCCCCCCTTTTTTTTTACCCTTTTTAAAATAAAAGGTATTTTTTTACCTTTTATTTAACTTTTTTCTCCCCCAATTAATTACCTAACTTCCTCGGGCCGCAATTCGTAAACCGTGTGTCCGATTGACTCTGTTCAAAAACCAAAGTTGCTTAGTTTCTTGAGCTCTATCAAATGGCTCCTTCTATTTCTTCCTATCAAGAAGTCATCTGGGGCCCCTTTTTCTTCCCCAACCACCCTCTTGAGGGGGCATATGCTACCATCTTTCCTCCATCCCTTCATGGTAGTCATTGGGGCATCTCCCTCCTTTTTCCCTCCACTTGGGTAGTTCATTCAACCTCTTTCATGTTGGGGCATCAAGTCCTTTCACTTCCTTCACCATCTGCATTTTATTTTTCTTTGAAACATTGTTATTCTAACAATATTTTGAAGAGGTGAAAAATGTAGACATCTAAATTTGATCGCTCCCATACGATCAAATTCACCTCTTTATTCATCCATTCCATCAATATTAATTTATTTAATTAAAATTACACTTTCTATCTAAGGTCCTTAAAATATTTAATTTAACAATTAAATGCTTTACCTTACATCTTTTCCCTGTTTAAATTAAATAAATACATCAATTTATTTAATTTAGTCTTTTAACCTTTTTGAATAAAATCAATTTAAAATTCTTCATTTTTCTCTCTCCTTGTCACATCCTCCATAATCCCTTTCTAATCTAGATTAATTTAATTAATTCATGATTAGGATGTGCATCCTCTTAATCAAGGATTAATGTCACATCCTCCTACATTTTCCACTTGCTTCTAATCTCTCATTAATTATCCTAATCAAGTATTTGCACAATCTTAATCAAAGCCATTAGCAACATTTAGCACCCCCTTTTTAGTCAACCTTTTCATTTGTCTTTCTTAGCATTGACCCTTTTTTTCCATGTGAATTTTTAATTCACATTTATTCATCCTAGGTTTCTCTCCTCCCCATGTGAATTTTTAATTCACATTTTATCCTTTGAAGGCTTACCTTATCCCCATGCAACCTCTAGAACATTTGACTTGTCACCTCATCCACATGTGACAAACTCCCACCTTTTTGGAGACCCTCTATTATCCACTAGATTCTCCCAAGAATGTGAATTTTTAATTCACATTTATTTCTCCAACCACTTTCTAATTTCCCATGGAGATTTTTGAGGAATTCCAAAATTCCTCAAATGTCACTTTCATCCTCACTTGGGGACAAGAAGTTCCATTTGAGGAAATCTTCTCACCCCCCAAGGTACTTGTCCTTCCTCCATATCATGTACCTCCCTTCCACCTCACTTCCACATCATCTTATCTTAGGCCATATCACATTCCACATGTCAAGATGTGAGGGCTTGTGAGTCCTCAACTCACCATAGCCCTACATCTTGACCTTGGTGGCTCAATATCAACCATTGAATTCTCTAGAGAATTCAAATTTCTCTATAAATACCCCCTCTTCTAAGGCATATGGAACACTTAGTCATTTTAGCATCCTTATGTTGTCATTTTGAGCACCCAATTCACAAGTATTTTCACTCATTTAGCCAAGCCAATCTATCCATTTGCATTTGTATCCCATCACTTTGTCAATCTTGCATTTAGTCATTTCCTTAGCCATCCAAGGAGCATACAGGATTACATTCACAAGGTCTAGCCAAGGGATTCATCAACATGGAGAATGTATAAGAAATTGCATTATTTCATCTATTTTCTTTGTGTTAACAATTCCTTAGGCTAATCTTTGAGGTGTCTTTTGTGTTTTTCCTTATTGCATAATAGTTGCTTTGCATCTTTAGGATAGATAAACATTTAGGATCACAACTCTCACCATAGTTTTTTCCTTATTAGTATTTCCATTTAAATATGGTGTCATCCTATGAATGTATGTTACTTGTTTCATTTATATTTTCTCATAATCTTGGTAAGGATAAAATTTCTATATCTTTAATTGCTAAAGGTTTCTGAACTAGTTAGAGGAGTAAACTATTATATATTTCAATGCTATTGATCCGTTTAAGGGTTTAATTTGTAGTTTTTTTAGTGCTAAAGACTTTGAGTTCTGGAAGGGTATAAGTTGTCGCAGATATTGATTCACCCCCCTTCTCAATATCTGATGTGTTCAACAATTGGTATTAGAGCCAATTTCCTCTAAAAAAGCTTGATCGCTTGAGGTAAAGGTTTGGAATGGCACATGATGGAGATTTCAAGGGTCCTAGGTTTGATAGGACTGATTACACTTTCTACAAGTTTAGAATAGAAGGCCATCTAAACTCTCTAGTGTTTAGTGTATGAGAATGATTCAAAGATGGTTGTGTTGCTCCATCTTATCCTCTAACTGATCTAGCTAAAACTAGGTTATATGAGAATAATGCCAAGTCTAAAAATACTATCTTTTGTGGATTGGATGATTCAAAACTCATGAAGGTGATGAATTGAATTTTTGCTAATGATTCTTGATTAAAACTTAGTAGCATCTATGAAGGAGACACCAAAGTAAAGCAATCCAAGATGCAAATTTTCAAGAGTATATTTGAGACCCTAAAGATGACATAGGATGAAGACATTGCAAGTTATATGCTCCAAATGCATGAAGTAGTTTCTTGCATAACATGTCTTGGAGGTGTAGTAAAAGAAGATGAGATTGTAAAGAAAGTTATGAGATCTCTCCCTAAATCCTATAGTCATAAGGTTTCTATTATTGAAGAATCTAAGGAATTGGATAAGTATTCAGTAGATAAAATATTTGGTGCTCTTAGAGCCTTTTAAATGAATGAATTTGATAAAGATGTTCCAAAGAAGGAAACTATATATTCAAAACTAATAAAAGGATAAAAGATGAATTTACAGTCAAGATGATGACTTTGGTCAGATTGAAGGGAACTTTGTGAGAATATTGAAGAAAGGCACAAGCAAATAAAAAGGTAATTATCCATCTTTCAATTGATTCAATTGTGGAAGCATTGGTCATTTCTCAACTAAATTTCCTTACCAAGATTTAGATGATGATAACAAAAGAGATAAGGTTAAAAGATGTATCTATTATAAGGAGAGCATTTTTTCTTCAGAATATGAGGAGAATGACTCAAATGATGAAACCAAATTTATGGATTTTAGTGACAAAAAGTTTCATGTTCAAAATTTTAAAAATTTTGGCTCCTTTTCTTATGAGGATATGTTTTCATTTTAACCAAATCTAGAGTCAATGGAACCTAAAGTTTGGGAGTTCAATTTAAATGATTGGAAAATTAGCTTCGAAGGAAATATCTGGTCTACTATGGAAGTCCTAAATGAAGTAAGGGAACTAAATAAAAAATATGAGAGCTTTCATAAAAAAATAATGAAATAAACTAACAAACTAAATGCTCAAATAGGAGGTAAAGAATGTGGAATCAAACTAAAAGTGATACAAGATTTGATCTCTAATTTGAAAATTAAGGTTGAATAAATCAAGAAGATTGATGATTGCTTGAATACCAAGCTCAATGATAAAATAAATTGAATGCTTCAAACTTGAGGAGGAGATTATCACTCTAAGAAATAAAATGGAAAGTGAAAAAGAACAAATTGACAAAGGAGTAGAATATAGTCCTGATAACTCCAAATCATATCGAAAGCCTAAGATAGAGGAGGAGAAATCCTACACTGAAGATTCTATTAATAATTCCTTCGAAGATGCAAAGAATAATTGAGATGGCAAGAAAGAAGGTGGGAATAATTAATAATAAATGAGCTTAATGTTGTCTTGATTTAGTGTAGTAATGTGTTTTACACATTCACATTAAGTTTATGGCCCTTTTTAACTAAATCAACTTAATTGTGCATTTAGGGTGTTGTAAATTGTATCTTTACACTTTCACACTAATCTAGGGCATTTTTAATTAATTGAGCTCTTAATTTTCCTTAATTGGCCCCTTTAATTCAAATCCAAGCCTAATTAATTGCAAATTCTGAGAGATGAAACTTTACATTCATAAATGATACACAACACTTAATTTTACAATGTCTATGTCGTAGGTTAGTGACCCAAGACCCACTCAACACATGACAAATGGGTCCTCACTACATCCTAGGACCGTATTTTCACATAAGATTTCATTTTTCTTAAAGTTTGTCCTAGTTAAGTGGGCTAGGACCCATTCACCACATGGTGAATGGGTCCTCACTTAGAGCTAGGACCCCTCTTTGAAATATGTTTTTGGCATTGTTTTAATGATTTCAAATCCTAGATCTGATTTGGGCTTGTGATATTTGAATTTTGGTATTTAATGATATGTATAAATACAAGCCTATTCCACTTAGTTTCACCTAGAATATTTTCATAAGATGAAGCAATTTTCACAAGAGCATTGATAGAGCACTCAAGAGAATTTCTAATACATTCGATGGTATATTATTGTAATACTATTACAAGAATCAAGGGTCATTTCATCATGTCAAAGATTTAGTGCATCATGCATGTTGTTGAGCTAATGTATTGATGTAGCATCCAAGATCTATCAAGAATATTCAAGGTGTTGTTTTTAATCAAGGTTCAAGATCAAGATCTACATTCATTGAGGCCACTTCATTAAAATTTGCATATCTACAACCCAAGGTTCAATTAAGGTGTGGTGAGTTGTGACACTATATTTGTGCATCATCATTCCTTTATGCATTGTTTCATTTCAAGGTTTAATTATCAAACAGGGTTTGACCAAGGAAAACCCCTATTCTCTAACAAACAATTTTTTTCTCTCCATTGATGTGTGATTACATGTTTTAGGTTGAAGATCAATTAGAGAGTAAAATTGAAAAAGTTGTCAAAGTTTTCAAAGTTACAAAGAAAGTTATCAAATCACAAAAATTGAGCTACAAAATTTATTTTTGACTTTATAATAGTGTCTGACTAGGTTTTGGAAGTGCAAACTAAGAAGAATAGAACACAAAGACCATTTTTCATGAGCCCTAGCCAGAACCCATTCACCATAGGGCAAATGATTCCTCACTAAGGCCTAAAAAAACACTTTTTGCAATAGGTACATAGCATTTAACCCTCTTAAAACTTTCCTTTTCATTTCTATATTAGTTAGGCTTAATTATGTAACTCAAATACACATCATATCTCTCATATTTGAATGAAATAGAGAGTGAAAGTTGGTTCATCATTCTGTTGTTTCATTATGGTGAACCTATTTTCCATAATTTCATTTTGGTGAACCCAACCTTTTTAGCATTATAGTTTTCTGATTTTTGGAGTCCTTTTCATCCTAGATTTAGATCTTGCATTCATTTGCATTGAATTAGGTCTCATTTATGGTGTCTAGTTTGTATTAAAATTTGCATCTCATTAAGGTTTTAGGATTGCATTGTTTGCATTCTTTGAATCTAGAAAATACAAAAAAAAAATAGTCATTTTGCATATCATTTACATCATATAAACTTGCATTTGAAAATTGAAACAAAATTGCATATAAAACTAGGTATTTTAAGTTGTCATTATGTCACATTTTGCACTTGTACTTCACATTTAATTAACAGTAAAATGAAACTAAATCCTGTTGTTACAAACTTGAATCTAAAAACCATTGGAAAACACTTGAAAATATGTATTTAAATCAGGTTCAAAAACCTCATCTAGGACCCATTCTCCACAAGGAAAATGAGTCCCTAATCAAGCCATAATTTGCATTTCTAGAAATTAAAATCTTCACTTATGTGCTTCTACTTGCTGCTTTCATATCTATATTATAGTTTGTCGAGTTTCTATTTCATCAATTTCATTATATCTAACTTAATTTGGTACATTTAGTGAATTGTGCAATTTCAAAATTGCATTTAAAAGATTTCATTTTCAAATTGTTGCATAGTGTAATTAGAAAATTACCTTGTTTAGAATTTGAAAATTACATTTACACATTGCATTCTAGGTCATTGCATTCCATTTTAAACCTCTTTCCATTTTTTGTTTGCACACTAAGTTTGTGAAACTTGTATGATCTTTAAAACTTGGTGTCCTATTAGTAATACTATTGTGAGACATAATTCGAGACTCATGTCATCTCGTGATACACCAGTTGCCATGGATCTTGAGTTTTCTAACTCTCTTTCTAATAGTGTTGATATTCAGCCCCTTATGGATCATACTATGCATACCTCATTTCCCATAACTTCCTTACCTACAACCAATGTACATGATGTTGTTCATTTCTCATAAGAAGACATAAAAACACTATATGAATGCCTAGAAATGTTACAAGACACTGTGCTTACTAAAAATGTCAACATTAGTATCATTCTTGTTGATGCCAAAAATTGGCAAGGTAACAACCCTTTGTGGGAAACTCAGTTTATGGGGGACTTATTGAGCTAAACTAAGTGGCCTCCAGAGGTTTATAGAAGTTAGCTTCTTCTGTAATGGGGTTTTGGAATGGGAAATATAAGCATATATAAAAATAAAGAATCTAACTAAGGCGATATGCTATAATTTATATGAAAGGCACAATAAACCTATCTTTTTGGATATGATCTAAGGGTCTTAGAAATTTACCATTTCCTAGAAAGAAAAAAAATTAAGGATTGCATTATGAACAACTCATTCAATGACATAAAATAATAATCACACCCATTTACTGAAAAGAAGAGTTGAAAGACATGATCTAAATCAGCAAGCTTGCATTCAAATTATAGAAGTACGACAAATAAACCATTCAAACAATAATGGCATAGCATAAAGTTTATCAATAATATATGAAACAAAGAGGCCGAACAATGGCACAGTCTATGATTTATTGCAATAATCTAAACAATACAAAGGCCTAGCCTCTCTAAAAATCATATGATTCTAAAACTGGTGAAATAACATACGATCTCCAAACTTGTAACCTAAAACATTGGAACCCTTGGAATGGAACCGTAGAACTGGGAACCCCTCCCTTGAAGCAAAGAGCATTATTTATAGCAAGCCATCCACCGCTTAGCAAGAAGCAACCGAAAATATTTAGAATTTGAGCAATGATGTCAAGGCAATCATTTCCCTCAGTCATTGTAATAGAAAAGATTCGACACAACATTTGGTCTCCCTCCATTCAGGTGCATCCCCTACGAATGGTGGTAGTGGTCCAACAAAGTCTCATGCAGACAAGTGTCACCTTTAGGATAGGTGGTTAGAAAACATTGCAGCATCTTGCAGCTCATAGTCCACTTCATCCTCTATGTTGAAGAAGTGTGCATTGAAGAGACGCGTGGCAGCATTTCGTTGCGTGCATTCGATATTTCCTTCCTTTGTTGAAAGCTTGCACAGAGAGGACACATAGAAAAAATGTTTACTACAGACGCTGCTTATGGGGCCCGCGAAATCCTTATGTGAATGGGAGGGACGTAGAACGTGAGCAGGGTCTAATGAGGAAGCGAAAGGAAGCAGTCAGAATAACCTGCGGTGACAACATGAGGGAGCATTTTGGGGGCCGATAGAAGAGAAAGGAGAAAATTCCTTCAGAGAGTGATGAGTGGACATACGGTAAAAGCCGCGATGACAACCAAAAAGGGGCTGATGAAAATTTTTGAAGGCATGGGCCGGTACTTAGCCAAAAATCAAACCCGCAGGGAGCATGGTGAATTTTGGATTCACAACTTTTGGCGACTATCAAGGGTGTTTTTCTTTGAGGAATGTGGAACCCAAAATTTTCTCTGGTTCACAAACCAAAGTGCCATCCATCAAAAATTGAGTTAGGGCTTGGAAAGCGCTGCTTGCAGAAGCGGCCAGTCATCTTTGGATGGCCTCGATATATTGCACAAATTATCCTATGCTCCACCCAAGTCGAGCATTTCTTTATAAGGTAGTGTCTTAGGTAAACTGGCCCCTACCTTGCAATGGAAAAGTAGCTGTGCAAGAGGATGAATAACACCCTCAATGTCTGCTATGGTGGGAGGATTGATAAATCTCTAGAAAGCATTTGGGTCTTGCTCATTTTCTTCAATTCTTTTTGCAATTTTCTCGGTCGTGGCAATTGACCTATCCTCAAGAAATGCAGATGGCAAGCCCATCTCGCTTAGCTGGGAGAAATTTTCCCACATGTCATCCATTTTTTGGATCAAAGTAGTTGTGGCTAATTTAGTTTGCTAGAAGGCCGAGTGGCAATGGATGAACTTGTTTGCCATATGGGCAGCAATATCCCAGTCTTTGATCCCTGCCTTGGCCAAGTCTTCATCAAAGATTGAATATAGCTTGGTCAGCAAGCTCTTTGCTTCTTGAACTTTCTCTGAGATGAATCATAGGGATTACTTGATTGTTCCATGAACCTCCTAGCTCAATTTGGTTGCATTTGAGATGAACTTGAGCATTGGCTGCAATGTTAGGCAGAAGGTTTTAACCTTTTTCCAATAAGAAATATATATCTGTCGAGCTAAGGGGATGAGGTTCGGTTGCATAGAGGAGGCTTGGAGAGAACTCTTTAGAGAGTCAATCTCTACATCTTTTGAGTTAACAGCCTCTGTTAATTCTACATTTTTCCTTTCATGGATGCCAGTTGCTCCTCGGTGCTGCTCATTTCTTTATGCCAGTTTTCCTCGACTCGGGCGTGGTTTTCCAATTCTTTGTCAAGAGAGGACTTTGTCTCTTGAAGCTCATTTTCTAACTGGGCCTTTTTTCCCTCAGTCCTTATGATTCTTCTCTAATTCTTGCTCATATAGAGTGCTTTGAGTTGCTAACTCTTTCACCTTTTGTTGTAGATTCTGCTCTGTCGAGGTCAATTGGCTCTGATATTTCTGGTTCCTTGCCTGTAGCTCATTGAGCAATGTGGGGTCAATAGACTAGGACTTCTTGAGTTTCTCCTAGAGCTTGCTCCGCTCTAACTCCTCCATTCGCACTTTCTTAGACAAGCACGCAACTTCAACTTCTAGTGATTTCTCCTTCATTTCCAAAAAACTAACTCTTTTCTTCACAAGCTTTAGCTGCTCCTTTTTCTTCAATTGACGATCGGATTTTAGAAATTCAGTCATCACCACCCGCTGTGTTTCCTCCATGAGTTCTACCTAATCCTGTGGCTAGGCTACGGTTAGATCAAGCCCCATGGCATAAATGTTGTAATCACCTAGCAACATCTTGCCTTGTGGTTTGGTAACATTTGAGTTCATGGTGGTGAAGTTCATTGTTTATTGTTCTTCATTGTAAACTGTATATACTTAGGACTTTTCCTCCTTTTTTATCATCATTTTCTTTTCACTTTTGGATCCTGAGGGCTCTCATTTTCTTCATGGTTTCTCTGTGGGATATGAATTTAGTTAGCAACTAAACTAGCCTGCCAATGATAGGTGTACCAAGAGGAAGGGAAAAAGGAAATACTCGTGTAGTGGGCCCTTGCATTTTCTTTGGTGGGAGATTGACAGTTTTTAGGGAGAAAAAGGGAACCTGCCATAGTTCGATTTGCAAATTAGCGAAAGGGCTCATTAGTTATGGAAATTGGGTGGTCATAATCGAGTCTGTTTGTTGGGAATACTAGGTTGGACCCAAGGTAGCAAAGGCAATAGGGGTGCTGATGGTAGCCAAACTTTCAAAAAGAGAGGTGAGGAGAGATTGAACAGTGACGGTCGGTGTTAAGGTTTGTGGAGGCATTAAGATAGATGGCCTAGTTTGGGCGAATTGGGAGAAACCTCCCGCAAACACTGTGGTAGGGGTAGATAAAGTAGGGCCGACGCTTGTAGTAATGGGTGCTGCGGGAATGGAAGAGGACACCAAAGATTGACAAGTAAGAAAAGTGGAAGCAAAAATTACCTATTGACTAGACGTTGGTGGTGCTCCACTTGTCACTGGCTATTCAATTACATCAACTTCCTGGCTTGTTGCAAGCACTTGACTTGTGGCAACTTCTTGTGATCCTTCTCCCGGAATAGCTTCAGTACATTGCCACTTAGTGGGTGGGGAGTTTTCGATATCCACAGTCTCTATAGTTTATGGCTATTGTTGCTAGGGCATTCTTATTATTTTTGAGGCCCAGGTGAGTGTCTGAGAAGCTCGTGACATATTCAATCGCACATTTGAAGTGACATAGGCAGATTGCCATTTAGACTTCCTTTTTTGTTAGGCGAAGGATGCTAATGTCTCAGCTTCCTCCTCTGCTTGCTCTTCTCCTTCATTGGGGTCGTCGCCTCTGCTATCACTTGAGTCAGAAGCAGGGTTCTCCTCATTCCATAGCCATTTAAACTCTTTGTCTTCCTTTAAGCCTTCATAAGGTATATCAGGCCGTTTTGTTTCCTAGAGATATATCTAGAAGGCTCTGATATTTTCATTAGTCCATTCTTCCTCATTCCCCAACTTATTGTACAAAGTCTTCCCCATTTTATAGTTCTCATCATAATCTGCCACCAAGAAATAGAACTTATGCCATGGCAGCCTATTGTCTTTCGTGAGGATATGAACTAGGTCAACCAACAATTCATCTTTATCTTCTAGAGGGTTGTGCCTCCGCTCCCAGTAAGGCCAAGGGTTGTGATTTATTTTGAGGTGATCATATGGTAAATCATTGAAATAGTTGCAATCCCACTTGTCACAGATTATTACTGACCCTAAATGAGCTAGTTTATCTTGCAATAGTGGGTGTGTCAGCTTCTTTTCCAAGGCTACTATTTTGAAAGTTAGTGGACAGGTGAAGAATCCCTTCCTCTTGACATTTTTTCATGCTATAAAAGGTAATATCGATAATGTACTCTTGGCGAAACAATTCCAGAGCCATCACTCAATTAGTCACACATGTTAGAAAGTAGAAGGGTTCGCCAGTGAAGCCTCACAATCTGATGAATGTAAAATATGCCCCAGAAAACTAATCACATCTTGGAGTGAATTTCTGCATAAACCATGTCTGATTCAAGGTGACCCGATTAGAATACTCCTCCCTTAGTAAATCTTGCAAAATTGGAGTCAAGAAATTATCTGAAAATGAGTAATAAGAAAAAGTAGAAGAGAGGAGAGGGGTCTAGACATAAACTAGTTTTTTTCTACCCTTCTCATCAAAGATAGATAACTTTAACCGCTCATCAAAGAAATCAAGGTTTTGATATAACAACATATAAGCAATATAGGAGACAATTCTGAACTTTCGTTCAACTGGGTATTTGTTAATTTGTTCTATCATCTTCTTTGAGAGGAATTCTCCAAAATCATACCAAAAGTATGATTTCTACCTACGAAATTCGAAAGTTGGGCCCAATTGAAAAGCATGCACCTCTTGGTTGGTGTTTAGACCGAAAAAAAATACCATAATTGAAAAGGCATCACACATGTCTTCCTTGAAATCACCATGCGGCATAGGAATATTTGGTGGCTTCTCATGTTCTACTTCAATCCTTTTGGTTTCTTTGTTGTAAAACTCTTGAGCCTTATCCCTGGTGCTCCATATTTTATCTCTCTGGTTAGGAGTGAATGATTCCACTTCTATCCTTCTTTGTATAGGATTTGGAATGCACAACATGTTCCAGATGGTAGCTGGGTTGATGTTAACTAAAAGATTCTAGCCCTCAATAGTGCTGGTACTTGGATTGAAACACCTAATAGCCACATCTACCAACTTTGGGAAGTAGTGCAAAGATGGGACCATATACTGAGGAAACCCACTAAACCATACCTTTTCTGTAGCCGACATTGGCCACTTGGAAACCTTCATGCGTACCTAGGAAGATTCCCTCAATCCTTTGGGTTTTTTTGCAAGAAATAGATCATGAACATTATCCCAATCTTCATGAACTAAGCTCTAGTCTCTGTAGATATTGGGCTTGTCCAACCGCCTTGTGTTTTCCCATACTGACTTTTCAGGGATGCCTAGTGTAGCATAAGAAATATCCTCAAAGACATTAATGGCCGGTGCTCTTCACAAAGCTTTAGCTAATCTCTACGTCGCCACTGGCCTAACTCCCTAACTTGAACTTTCTGCCATTGCTAATTTGTGGGAAGCTTTCTACCTACCTTGAATTATTTTTCAATTTCACCTCAACTCTAGTAGTTCCTTAGAACTTTTTGCTTTCTATTTTGAGTAGGGTTATTAAAAGAAAACTTTTAAGTGCTTTAAAACTTTCTTCATGCAATATTTAGTGATATTTTCTCAAGGTGGTAGACGAGAACCACCTTTTTTTCATTTAATGCAACATGTACTACCAAACCTTTGGATTGTGTGAGATGAATTACTTGCCATTTTGATTTGATAAGAATTCATAAATATAATTAGAAAAAGCATGTACAATGTGATTTTCTTGCAACTTGAGCTAATGCCTTGCAAGCAGCTTAAGCATTCATATGTGTTGGAAATTAATATCTTAAGAGGAATGATTAGGCTGAAGATGTGACCAACATTTGAAAAGATATGATCTCTTCCTTAGAATGAGAAAAACACTTGGAGAATGACACCTCAGTCCTTGGTTGTGAATAACACTGCCAATTGTTGCCACTAGCTTAGGCTAATTAATTATCCCTAATTAGTTTTGTAGGTAGCAAGCCATACTCAACAGACACAAATGGGTTGGAAATTCGAGCGAGTCTGGGCACAACTTTCAAGTTGGTACTTGATTAACATCACATTTATGGCAAGAAGATTACCACTTCTTTCCTCACTTTTTCTATAAATAGGTGTCTAAGCAATAGTGAAATTATACATAGTGATTTGAGCAGAATTGGTATTAGGTAATTGGCGTAGCAATTTAGAATTTGTAGTGCATAGCGTTCTCATAAGCTAGACTTAGGTGCTTTGTAGGGATAGTTTTAAGGTATTTGTAGAAAGTATGACAAGATGAATACCCCAATTAGGCTAGTGTCACACAAGTCCCAGACTGCCTTCCTAGGAGAGATTTCTACTAGGTGGTTAAAGAGAATGACAAAGAACAAGCATTCACTGTCCATCATAGCCATAAAATGGGTCTTGGTAAGGGACTTCCTCGAGTACGAGGACGCGTATCGAGTTAACACTGGCGTGTGCTCACACTTTGTGGCCTCCATGTTAGATATAGGAATTCCCAAGCCATTGATTCTTCTTCTAGTGAAGGAAATTTTCCCCAAAAAATACCTGAACGACCTTGGTGAGGTCATTGCAAATGTTGTATATGGTGGGGGAATTCCAACTATGAGTGACCTCAAAAGGTTTTTAGAAGAGGATGTGGTCATGTAGTGGCTGCCATTTTTTAGTGGTTTCCACCTCCAGACGTGAGATGAAGACCACCAGAGGGTCACTTGAGCCTGCCACTTCCTTTTCCTCATCTACAACGTGGTACCATTCTACAATATTGACTGGTACATGAAATTCAGGAACTCGGTGTTCCCTCCGCCTACCTTTGCTTCATTGGATGATGTTGTTGCTAATAATTCCCTTGTGGATGAGGATATTGTGGGCACTATTATTGATGCATCTATTACTTTTCCTCATGTCATGAATTGAAGACCTGTGTTTTTCTTTTTGCTTTAAAAATTCTCATAGTAATTAGTCCATTTTTGTAGACACGCCTAAAAAAGTCTTTCGTAAAATATATAAGAAGCATAATAGAATATATTTTTAGAAGCATGGCCTATGAGCCATTTTGAAAATGTAAATATCAAAGCATATATAATGAAAATATATCCTTATATAACCATCTTGTTGTCTTCCTTTGGATTCTACAACTGGGCCATTTTCATTTTCAGCATGTATGTATGAATTTTAGTTTTTCTTGTGGGTGTATTAATTTTTCACTCTATTCAGCTATGAGTTTATTTCCCTTACTCTCTACAATAATGGGTCACTTGTTTCCTTCTGTCACAAACCACAAAATAAAATAAAAAGACCGGCCAAAAAAACAAAAGGGAAAGAAGGGAAAAGCATATTTACATATTTACATGGGTATGGAAAGCAAGCTTAATTGAATAATTTCAAGTGAATTATGTTGATCAGAATTCCCAATGCTTCTTTTTCCATAGACTCTAACTCGTATGCATTGTGTTCCTTGCATTGAAATATTTTGAATTGGCCCTCCCAAAGGCTATCAAATTTTATGTTTTGGCCCGGCTTTGCGGCCCTTTCATTGTATTTTAGTACCAAGTCTCCACACTTTAGGCCTTGGTCGGATGTCTTCTTGTCAAACCACCTTTTAACCACCTATTGGCAATTAGTCATGGCGATTCGGGACTTTTCCCTTTTTCTCTTGTACTTCTATCAACTCGAATAACCGCACCTCCATTGAACTTTTTTGTTCTACCTCGAGAGATTTTAGCAATTGTAGCATTGGAACCTCCATGGAGATAGGCAATAATGCCTCTTTTCCATAAACTAGTTCATATGGTGAGGCCTTGAGGACCTGCTTTGGAGTTATGTGGTTTGTGGTGCAAGAGCACCTAGATCATTAAATGCCTTCAAGAGGCTAATATGTTAATTTTGTAATGATTCAAGTCAAAATGATGTGTCAATGCTTTGTAAAGGCTAATTTTAATGTAATCAAGTCATAAAAGAAGTCACTAGGAGGTGAAAATACAAAAAAAAATGCAAACAATGTAATATTGTTGTCAAAATGTGATTATGTGAACAAAAAAAAGGGCATAAATCAAGCATATTAGGAGATAAGAGACAGTTTGAATAGAATGGGAGTTAGAAAGTTAGTTGCAAGGAGGGAAAAAACTATAAAAAACATGTATAGGCGAGGAAGAGATCAATTTTGGAATTCTTGTAACAAAATCTTGAATAAAAGCCCTATTTTTCTAAGTAATCAGCATTCTTTCTATTTTTCCTAACTTGTATTGCTAATTTAGTAACATCTAAGAGTTAGTTCTTGTGTAATCTCATTTGGAAAAGAATAGTTTTCATTATCAAGGAGTTTGAAAGTTAGCTTTAAGCAGCAAAACAATTAAAGGCAATCCTGTGTCTCAGGCAGAGTTAGTTTCGCTATGATTTTGAGAGTTCCTAAAGAAGTTTAAGGCCCGTCCCACCAATGTAAGCCTAGTAGAATGGTGGGATGGGACAAGTAGGGTGTTCTTTATGTGATTTTTTTGTGTGTGAGTGCAGGGGAATAGGAATATGGAGTGGAGTTGTTGTTACAAGTCCAAAAATATCTAAGTTTTCCATTCAAGAATGAAGGCTACAAGCAGGGTTTTGGAGAAATAGTGAATGCATGTCCAGGGAATTGATTCTAAAAGAATTTTTAGACATAATAAAGCATGATCCAAGTGATGGCTAGAGTATTGGAGGTTCTTTATGAAACCCTCATTATTTTTGGTGACTTATTGCCTACAAACAATGGTTTGATAATATATTGTCAAAATAGGTCTTTTAAGCCCTGAAAATGGATAAATTGGGAGTTTTTTAATATTTAATAAGAGTGTTTTGAGGTTTTAAGTGATTTGGGATGTAAGAGGTCTCCTCTGAAAATTATATCTATTCTAGTAGCCCTGGACAACATACAGCCTGAGTTTTGTTGGATTCTTCAAGGAAAACCATTAGTAGCTCTTGTCATGTTGATGTGGATAGTAAAATGGGTCTCGAAATGTGTTATTGGTTCTTGGAGTTGCACTTGATTTGTGATTTTACCCACTTTAGGGTATGGAGTCTTAATAAATAAATGTTGTTTTGTTTGCATAGAATGGGGAACCCTAATATAACAGTGATAATTATGTTTAAATATCTGATGAACTTGTTTACACAGTAATGTTGGAGTTGTATCTATGCTTGGATAATGGTGTAGGAGGTAGAGTCTAATATTATGGTGTTTGGATTTGTGAGTACAATGTGCCTTAATGGTGTTTGTGTGCAGAACCTTGTTAATATGTTAAAATAGTGATTTGTGCAAAATAGTGACAAAAGGGAATTGTTAGTAATTGGAACTATTGTATTCATGTTGATAAAGATTTTTCAAAGTTTGGAGGGAAGTGTATATTGTTTTGATCTTTTGGAATGGTGATTCTATGGTGTCTCTATGTGGCTTAATTGTAGGGTAGGAAGATTTGATATGCATACACTGATATATTGAGTTGATTCAATCAAAGTATGATGAGCCTTGTGTCTTGAAGGAATAGTAACTAATTATTGACATTTTGATGATGCTTAAGAGGAAAAGAATCTGATAAAGTATTTGTCCTAAGTGTTTTGTTTCCTTGGAAAATGAGAATAGTAGTGATTGCTTGAAGTACTATGTAATTGCTGAGTTTGTTGAACTTGATAAATTATGTAAAGATCCTAATGGTAAATGAGAGGACTGCTTGAAAGGTTCTTATTGAGTTTTGTTTGATTTAGATCAACTTGGTGGTATGGAACATGATTTTGTTGAGATTGGAATGCTAACTTGGTGCCTTGAATTTTTGTCGATTGGAAGACTGAAAGTGTTTTGATGAAGCTAAGGGAAAAGTTGATGATTACATATTTTATCTTCTCCTAATTCTATTTGGGATTAAAATCCCTTGAAGAAATGATGTTGATTTTTTTGTTGGATGCTCTGCAACAAATTGGTATTAGAGCCTGAAGATGCTTTGGGAAAGTTGTTTGTGATTAAGTTGTTGCTGACAGAAGGTTGAGATTGTTGGTTGGTTGTAGGTGCTTATCCATTTAAGTTGCATTGAGAAAGTCCAAGAGACTAGAGAAGAGTAAGTGGAACACCTACATGAGGCAAGTTGAGTTGTGTTGCAGTTAGAACCTGATGGATTCCTATTTAAAGAAGCACTGAAGAGTTGCAGCCCTGATGAAGGATACTCCACTGATGGGAGTAGATGTGAAGTTGAGAATGTGAAGGAAGATTGAGAAGGAGAAGTAGTATGAAAGGACAGTCCTATGTCCTTGGTTGAGTAGAGAGTTGGAGAAGAGTTGACAAGGACAACCCTGAGTCCTTTTGAAAGAGAAATTAGTTGTGAACCTAATAATGAAGAATGAGAAAGGTACAAGGTAAAGAGAAGATAGAGATGATGAAGAAAGAACATGACAAGCAAAGTGAAGATGAAGACAAGTGAAAGAGATGACGATAAATGAAGATGAAGAGGACAAAGAACAAGGAAGATTGATTTTTGTTTTGCAGGAACAAGTGAAGATGATGCAACATGTTTCCAAGAGACTTGGAAAGCTTTGTTGGTTGGTTGTATGGTGCAGGAGCACCCAGGTCATTAAATTCCTTTAAGAGGCTAATATGCTAAATTTTTAATGATTCAAATCAAAATGATGTGCCAATGCTTTGTAAAGGCTAATTTGAATGTAATCACATCATAAAAAAGTCACTAGGAGGTGAAAATGTAAAAAAAATGCAAATAATGTAATATTATTGTCAAAAAGTTATTATGTGAACAAAAAAAGGTATAAATCAAGCATATTAGGAGATAAGAGGAAGTTTTAACCGAATGGGAGTTAGAAATTCAGTTGCAAGGAGGGAAAAGACTATAAAAAAACATGTATAGGTGATGAAGAGGTCAATTTAGGAATTCTTGTAACAAAATCTTGAATAAAAGCCCTATTTTTCTAAGTAATCAACATTCTTTCTATTTTCCTAACTTGTATTGCTAATTTAGTAACATCTAAGAGTTAGTTCTTGTGTAATCTCATTTGAGAAAGAATAGTTTTCATTATCAAGGAGTTTGAAAGTTATTTTTAAGCAACAAAAGAATCAAAGGCAATCCTATGTCTCAGACAAAGTTAGTTTCACTGTGATTTTGAGAGTTCCTAAAGAAGTTTAAGGCCCATCCCACCGATGTAAGCCTAGTAGAATGGTGGGATGGGACAAGTATGGTTTTATTTATGTGATTTTTTTGTGTGTGAGTGTAGGGGAACATGAATATGGAGTAAATTTTCTGTTACAAGGCCAAAAAATTCAAGTTTTCCATTCAAGAATGAAGGCTACAAGCAGGGTTTTGGAGAAATAATGAATCCATGTCCAGGGAAATGATTCTAAAATAATTTGCAAACATAATAAAGCATGATCCAAGTGATGGATGGAGTATTGGAGTTTTGCAAGTGTCTTCTGTTGGTGTAATTAATTATTTAATTACACTTTAGGATAAGTTTACTTAGGTAATTATTTATTTCCTAGGATAATTATCATTTAATTCTTATCTTATCTTATTGAGCTATCTTTTGCTCAAGATAAGATTAGGGTTGCTTTTTCCTGCTTTATTGCATCATCTCCTTTTCGAAGGCTTTTGTATTATTTGTAAAATAATTATTCTCAATAATCAATATTCTTATTTTTGCTTGCACAAGTTTGCTCTGAGAGTTTACAGAACATCTTTCATTTCTTGTTTTGAATATCTGTGCATGTAATAGGTAATTGCTTGCAGGTGATTCTTGGGGACTGTGAAGTTGGTTATTCAACTTCTACATGGTATC
>VDFB02313728.1:0-21335 GCA_007258455.2 Sequoia sempervirens
TTGCTGTGATGTATTTGTCATTATGTTTTCCGTGAGCGATTTGAAGTTGGAGGGGGTAATGATTCAAATAGGTTGAAGCATTCAGATCTGTTGATGCCTTTGCACAGACTAAAGGATTCAAAGGGGCTTTGTAAGTTTTTGAGCTGCTTTGATGCACAGATTTTCTAGATGATTTATTGTGTGGGTGGCTATCTTTGCAGCTTATGCATGATGCTGGTTTGCTGAATGCCCTTGGTTTTATTTAAAATTTTAAATCAAAAGCTTTTAAAAAAGAAAATAGTTTTTTAAATAGCTCCAAAGATAAAGTATTCCAAAGTAAAATCTTTTTTATCACACACAAATATATAGAGAGAGCCTTTCCTAATGTCTAAAGTTTTTCATAAAGCAGCTTGAGTTGGTTTTATAACTAATTTTAGTTATCTTCATGGAACTTACACTCTTGACAAGATGAGCTTTTCATTCAAAATGTTCTGAGCCATTCAATAAATCTCTTATCAGCGGTTGGAAAATCTTTTTCAAATTGGCAAGCTTGGTTTTAGAACTTTGATGGATGAGAGCTGTTGATTTTATCTTTAATTTTATGGTTAAGATTTAATGTTGAACGCTTCAGGAAAACTTTTTAATATCATCTTTGGACAAGGGAGATGCAATATTGTTAATAAACTTTAATCTGGTGGTGGAAGAGTATTGTGAGGGAAAAAAGATGAAGGGAAAGTGTAGGCCATAGGATTTAGCTTTGATAGGACACTGAACACTCAATACTATCCATTTTTGGTAGCTTAGGGTGTTAGAGCTTTATGAGCTATGCCACCATGTATGTCCCTGCCCAACCTGTGTACGCTGTCCAAATGTGTCCGGGTCTAGGTCCATGGATGGATTCCTCGGGGTCTGTCGTGGGCATTCCCCTACCTGGATTGCCTGCCTGGTGCCCTGGGTGAACCCACAGGACGCAGGTCCTCAAAAAGCTGAAAATCAATAACTGAAAAATCATTTTTTAGACTGGAGTTCATCTCTGTAAATTTTTGGTTCATAAATGTTTGGAAATTTTTGAGTCATGGGCAAAGGGGAGAAAGAGCATTCAAAGGGTGTTCAAAAGGTTGAGGAAAGCATTGCCCCTCCTTTCTCCTGTTCAACAGGGATACAAATGGCTTCAGTTGTGTTGTGGGCTGGTCTGGCATGCCAACCAGTGAAATAATGGAACCCTTTCCCTATTTATTCCTTTTCATTCCCAGTGCATCAGATCAACTAGCACTGCCCAATCAGACGGACAACAATAGACTTGCAAGAGAATAGCTTGGTCCAAAAATGGGCAAGAATTTTTTTTTGAGTGAATGTTATTTAAAAAAAATAAAATGATGATCATCCTCAAGATGTATGATGAATATTTAAAAATAAAAAATAATCCATTAATCTATATTTATTTAATCAATTTATTAAATGTTAATTAATTTAATAAATAAATATATTTATAAATTATATATGTTTATATAATATACTAATAAATTCTTTATTGTAGAATTTTATTATTTAATATATTTCCAATGCCTCTCAATTTTCAGCAGTTCTCTCTATTGAAAAACAAAACAGAATGCTTCTCACTGATTTTGTGCAACATTCTGTTCCTCATTGAGATTAATGATCTCTATCTTCTTTATGCCAGCTTTGGCAAGATTGTGGAAATTTACATGTCTACTACTTCAAAAAGTGAAAGGAGATAATGCTATTAAGGAGATTGATAAATCTTTATGGCATGGTAGAGAGATTCTGCATGCTATGCCACTCCTCCCATGGCATGCTCATTTTGAAGATTGGCTTGTGGTCATGGAGAGATAATGTTTTGAACATTAGGATACAACTTCCTACTTTTGATCCTTCTTGTGACGCTTTCCCCTTTGCCCTTATTTGGGTCAGGTTGCCTTACTCACTGCTACAACATTGATGGACTATTGGGTTGATTGCCATTGCAAATGCCTTGGGCAAATTTGTTTGTTTGGCTACCAAAATTGTAAATAAATCTTGTACAACTTTTGCTTACTTCTATGTACAGATGGATCTTTCCAAATAGTTCCATGAAGAAATTAACTTGAAAGTAGGTGACATGGTGTGGAGGCAATCTATGTATTAAGAGAAGTTTAATTTCAGATGTGATGTTGCTTTGTAATTGACATTCTTCTTGCCAATGCAATAAGAAGGATTTTAAGAATTCAAGCGATGAAGGTTCAAGGGAGTCTCTCAAATTGTGAATGCTTTCACCTTGACCATCCATTGTTGTGGGCATTTAGTAAGTGGTATATGTGCCTATCTTCTTGCGTCGCATGGTATGATACTATCTACCCCTAAAGCTAATGTGTAACACTTGAACTCGACGAAATTTGACAGCTTGTTCGCAACCATGACCCAATGGTAGAAATAAAATGAAAACATATATGAACTTGGCTATGAATCTCTTGAGCTTGATGCTACCTTCATCTTTGAGGAAACTAGAATTTCAATTTTGTGAGAAGCTTAGAATGACTTTCCAAAGGAAATTGTTGCAATTAATAAACCATAATTGTTTATCACAGATAATATTGATCAAAGCTTAGTTGGTACAACTTAGTACAATTCAAAAATACAAATGGTTTGATTTTTTGATGGCTTGCAATGGGATGTTACAATTGCACCTTGAAACACCTTGTAGTATCATAGAGAAAAATGGGCAACACCAACTTGAAAGAAAAGTCTCAAATGCAAGACATAAAGGGTTATGTGAAGTCATCAATGAGCCATGCAGAAAAGTATGACACCCATTTGAGATTAGTTGAGGAAAAATATGCTTAAAAATGAAACTTAACACTTTGGTTCATAACTTTTGTGAACAAAAATTGCAAGTTGGTAAAGGTCCACTATGGGCCTTCTCAATATTTTAAAGAATGGGATATATCCATCTATTGCTATCCCCATAATTTTAAAAGAAAAAGTGTATTGATCTATCCTACATTAGCAAGGATGTTTGCAACTACATTATTGTCTTTGTAACAATGATTGAGACCTAAGTCACAAGGTTTGGCGAACTTCAAGCATGGAGTTTGAATTTTATTGAATCTGAAATTTTTATTTGAAATTTGCTGCTTTTTTTTGTAGCAAGAAATGAAGTAATGTCGATCTCGTTCCCACCCTCTTGTCATTGAATACTTCACTATGATAGGGACCCATTCACATCAAGTACAAACTTCATCACTTTAGTCATTTGCGGAAACCCGCTTCTAATGTATTGCCTTTAGTCGCAGGTCGGGGCATAACGAATCCTTGACCTCGCGAGGAGCCAATGCTTTGTGAAATGTTTTTAAGTTTCCGATAACTATATTGATTTTTGAATAGTGAACCACAAGAAAGCACTGTTAATTTGGGACATCTATAAGATGGTGTAAAATAGTATAAGGGAATAAATCCCTTTTAAAAAAAATTGGGTTAATTAAATTAATGCATATAATAAATATATAAACTAATTTAGAGTTAATTAAGAGTGGGATTTGATAAATGTAATAAATGAATATTTAGAGTATTAAATGTAAGTAGATAAGGTTTATAGTTTTAGGAATTAGAATAAAGAATATATGTTGATGTTGTGTAAGATATAATTATTTAGGGTAAATTTTTTTTGTAGTCTATAGAATGATTTAGGATTTGTATAGTTTTTAAAAATATATAGAGGTCATATATCATCCCTTGAAGGCTGAATGCAAGCTCCACGAAAATGATCTAGTGCATAGAGTTGATTTGAAAGCTATAAGATTGTCTTGAGAATATGGACTTCTACAACCTAATTTTTTGTGATCTTTGATGGATGAATCATGTGTAAGGATGATGATATTTAGAAATACCTTGGGGGAATTTGTCAAATTGATAAAGTCAAAATACACTAAAGGTTCAAGTTAACTAAGTCTATTTATCAATGTTAAACTATTTTGACAATTTTGTGGATATATTACTTATATTTTTTAAAAAAGGCGAATTTAATGTTGTTTTTTTTTTTGAATTTTTTCCTTTCCGAACTTTATCCGAATTTCAATGTTGCCAAGCTTGAACTCGAATTCGAACCTTGCGACTTAGATTGAGACCAAGTGTCTTAAAGCTTCTTCCTATCTGACTTCTTCATTTATGTTATGGAGACACCAATCTAGTAGATCTTTGTCAATGCAACCATTTATAATGATTTGCGAGTCTTGTTCTAGTTCGAGTTGCACACATCCTATTGTCTTAGCCAATTTAACTCCTTCCATAAGAGCTATGGCATTAGCCTCATTGTTTGTTTTTGAGCCAATAAATAGAGAGCTCCCTTTCACAAAGTTTCCTATATGATTGTTCATAAGGAAATTTGTGTTAGCTATGTGTAGATTACCTTTTGATGCTCCATCAAAATTCAATTTTAAGTAACCTTCCTTGAGAGTTAGCCATTTACATGATTTTTTAGTAATATTTTAATTGATTGGATTGGATGCTGATCTTATGTAACTTGGGGACAACTCCCTTTCTATTAAAAACCATAAAAGTTACATAAGATCAGTGTCTAGTCTAATCAATTGGCTTCAAGTTTCATTATATACATCATGGTTGCAATTCTGTCAATCTGAGTGGGAGAAAATGGATCCCCATTTTTCGCTAGTGAAGTAGTTGAAGGTTCGAAGATTGTTCCTCACCAGGCCCTCCTTGAATAGAGTAAGCACTTGAGTAGAAACTTGGTTCTTCTTTACCGTTGCAACATTAAATATGCTCGCAAGCAACCGAAATGTAGGAAGTTTGTTTATGGAGGGAACCCATGCAAGCACTACCTCCATATTTGCCTGCGAGACCAAGTTGTTAGTGACGACCTCTCCCCATGTCTTGGCGCTCATCACCTGCACCACATTTGTTAGAAGAATTTCATATACATTACCATCATGCACATGCTCAACCTCCCATTGATCTATGCCCACAATCTGCGTGATAGCCTTTATCATTCCTTTCTTTGTCGCCTTGAAGAGTCTCTGGATCTATGGCTCGCATGTCTTAGTGGTGCATCAACATTTAACACCAAAGATAATGTTCTTTGCCATTTTGATAACCTTATCCTCGCTCCATCCTCCTTTATAGACTCCCATCACGTCATTTGTTGACAACCTGCTGAAACAATCACAAAGCATATTGTTCGTGCTTGAGATCTATCTTCATTGCGCCTTATAGAATCCAAAGTGGATCCTTTTGCCGTCTTCACCTTATCCTTGCCAATACTCATACACACCCAAAACCTTCCATGTATTTTCAGACCTGCGTCTTTGTAGGAATTGCCCAACAAATGGTATCATGCCTACCCTTATGTAGCCTGTGAAGACTCGTCCCCTAGAATTATCTCCAAGCCATGTCATGCTTTGGGATTAGAGTCCACTTTTTTGAGTGACTCACCATCCGCTCTTGCTTTTGCTGACATATTCCCTTCCCCATAGACATGCTTAATTGAAAAGTCCCCCACACTTTGAAGATCAAACAAAATCCTCTCAACCCATGCCCGAAGTTTCCAATTCGGAGTTCCTTTTTTCATAAGTGCATTTATGCACACCACTTCTATGTCTAGGTGACAAACACCCCTAAAACGACATTACCTGAGACCCTTAGTCAAAGCTTCTATTTCCACTTCATTATTTGTAGCAACCCCAATATATTTTGAGATTGCCCATACTAACTTCCCATGTTCATCTCTCACTGCAACCTTGCTTAGGTTGCCCCTAGCAGCCCCATCAAATTCAATTTCAATCTCCCACTTTGGGGGGGGGGAATCCATTTGATCTCTTTTCTTTTACCTCTGCTTCCCATTCTTCCTATGACCAGATGTGGAATCTTAAGGCCCACCCATTTCTTGCCAATCTCATTATCCCATCTCGTGAATGCCTGATCAATTTTCCTCCATGTTTTGTTGTTTAGTATCTCACGAATCCCATCTTCGATTTTGACGATAACATTAAAAAAGTGCAATGTTTGAAGTTTGAGTTACCTTCAATAGCTCTAGTCACAAGACTGATCTAAAAATAGCTTGTGACATGTGGTGATTTGTTATGAACATTTGGATCCCTTCGACTTCAGCATAGACTTGTTTGATCCAATCTATTTTTGTACCCAACTTCTGTAGCATGAGGTTGAGGGAATGCACAACACAAGGTGTCCAAAATATATGTGATAATTGTGACTCAACTAACATACCAACAACTCTGACTCAACTAACATACCAACAACTCTACAATTCGTTGCATTGTTTGTTATAACTTGGACAACATTTTGAGGTTCCACTTCATTAATACACTGTATAAGGATGTCAACAATAAATTGTGCATCCTTTACTTGCCCCTCACAATCCACAACTTTTAGAAACATTGCCCCTTTAGGGCACATTGCAATCACATTAATTAATGGTCTATTTCTTGCATCCTTCCATCCATCGGAAATAATAGACACACTTGTTTCTTTTCATGAGGCCTTGATGGGAGATAATGCATCTTCTATTTGTTTGACCTCCCTTGACAATATAGTGTTACACACCTTCTCATAACCTGGGCTTGTGTACCCCTTTGGAGCTTCATTTACTTTTCTTATCATGTTTTGCCAATAAAGTGATTGAACAACATTGAAAGACAAACCATTTGCATAGAGGCATCTTCCAAGGGCTTGGTCAACAATCTCTCTTGCATCATTATTAAATGCCCTCTCCAATGGTCCCTTTGCTCTCTTCGAAACATTAGCCTCATTGACATTTTCAACTTCATTTCTTTTCAAAAAAGGATGGCTTTCTACTACAATATTAGGCCCAACAATATGTGTGCGAGATGGAGAAGTAGGTGGCTTTTGTGAGCCCCCTGTTGTACTCAATGGATTCCCCATTCTATTTTGAACCCTTGCATTTGCTTCCTCTTGCTCCTTAATATATTCTGCTATATTGGAAGGTGGTATAGGTATTTTATTTTTCCCTGGACATGCTTTAATTCCCTTCCCAGGAATTACACACAAATGCGCTTTCACTCGATTGTAGGAACTAGTGTATTTCTTATCACACCCTAGGCATATCCAAACACGTCCCCCCACTTGGAACTTGCTCTACTATTTCTACATGCCTCCTTAGTGGTGAAGCCGGGTCAATATTGAATGAGGGATTAGTATTATTGATGGAACCTAAAACTAGTTGCCAATGATATTTACTATTTAGAAAGTAGAAACAATCTCTACAGGCAACAAACTTGCTAGTTGTTAGAATATTATATTCTTATATTGTTTAATGGTTAGTTATATCTACAATAGTTAGTAGGTAGTTGAAGTAGGTCATTTCTTAAATGACTACATTGTTGCTACAGTACTTTGTAACTACTATATAATGTACTCTTTCTTGAGTAATAGACATCACATTTTATCAGTTCACTTTCTGGACATGGTATCAGAGTTGGTTTGGGTCTGACTCCCTCATGGGAGGGCCTAGGATTTTGAGAGGGCAAAGTTTTTCTGTAATTTTTGAAATAAAAGTTAAAGTGTTTTTTCACGTGAGGAAATCATCAACATGATTCATGGGCAATTTTTTTTGCAGAAGAATTAGAAGTTCGTGGGTATTCTTTCTGCATTCCCAAGGGTTTTCACGTCATTTTTTGATGCATTTATGAGATTGCCCTTCTCTGCCCGCGTTCTTTGTTTTTCTGGGCACACCTTTTTGTGATAATACGTCTTCTCACACATTTTTCTGAAGCTCTCTAGGCGCATGTTCATGGTCTGAAGGAGGTGTTTTTGTGCAAACCACGACCTGTGATTTGTTCCTCAGTTTGGTCGTGCGGTTTTTTTTTTTGGTTTGAAATGTGTTTTTTTGTGTATTCTGGACACATTTTGTCTAGTATCTGGCACGATCTCTCTGCAAACTTTAGGCCGCGTTTTTCACTGTACCTAGGCACACGATTTTTTGTGTTTCTTTTGGCTGTGTACGACCTATCTAATAAATGCGATTTATCTTGTTGTTGGACGCTTTTTTTTTTTTTTGAAATGAAAAATCCAGAGTTTATTCATCTTGCTGGGCATGACTGTGACATTTTGATTTTTTTTCTTTAAGTATTTTCTTCACAGAAAAAAATCGTGCCTTTGTTAGGCTTCCTGAGCAGATTTTGGGTGGATTTTTTTAAAAAACATGCCTGGCAGCTAGGGTTTTGAAAAACCCAATGATTTTGAAGCTGAAAATTTTTTATTTATAGATTCTTGGTGGGTTTTTCGAGATCTCAATTGGGTTGGTCTCCGATTTTTTTGGGCGCTTCGTTTTCCGTGCCTCTTTTTTGTGTAGATTTCTTCTGTTTTTTGGCAGCTAGGGTTTTCCAGAACGCTCTATTTCTAGGCCGACAATTGATGCTTTGGGTTTTTAAAATTTTTTTTTTGGTCCTGTAAAAGGAAAAAAAAAATCTGTCTTTTGGGTTTTAAAATTCAAGGAGGGTTTATAATTTTCTCCTCAAAAATTAAGAGTTTTTCCTGAATATCCTAGTCAAGGTTTTTGTTGTTCGGGAGGGCTCTTTGTTATTTGTTTTTTACAGTTTTTCCCAAAAAACAATGATTTGTAATCTTGGGTTTGGCGATTTTTTCCTCAAAAATCGTGGTTTGCTACAGTTAGTTTTTTGGTCGCACCTCGAGTTGTTGGAGCGAATATTTGCACATCTGTGTTCTTGCAGTCTGTTTTGGGACGTTGTGCTCATTTGTAAAAGTATCGATGGTTTGCCGATTTATCCTCAAAATCGTGGTAGTTGTTCTTGGTGTGTCTATGGTTTCAGGGAGGGACGGCTCTGTTACCCAACATCAGGTTGGATGTTTTGTGATGACTTTTGGTCAACAGTTTTGCAGATTCTGGGAGGGTTAGTGGCAGACTCATCTTAGTGGCAGAGTTAGTGGTAGGCTCTTGTCTCTTGTTGTAGAGCATTCTAAAGAAGGGGGCAGCCTTCTTTGTTTTTTTTTGGACGGTTTTTGGTTCTCTTGGTCATTAACATTCTGCAGATCCAGGGAGGGTCTCAGCAGTAGCAAAGTGTTTTGAAGAATTTGTGACCAAAAGACTTGCAAATTGTTTTCTATAGGCTAGTTAGATGATTGACTATTAAGGGAGGGTGTTAGAATATTATATTCTTATATTGTTTAATGGTCAATTATATCTATAGTTAGTAGGTAGTTGAGGTAGGTCATTTCTTAAATGACTATAGTGCTGCTACAGTACTTTGTAACTACTATATAATGTACTCTTTCTTGACTAATAGACATCACATTTTACCAGTTCACTTTTTTGAACACTAGTAGCAATTTCAAATTTAAAATTTGTTAAGAGAAGTTTGATTAAATAAATAAATTAAATAATAAACTTATTATCTAGAATTTTAAATTTTAAATCGAAATAGTAAATTATAATTTTTTAAATTATATAATTATAATATATTAATATTATATTTTAAAAATTATATATATTATTAATAATTTAATTATATAAGACTATAAGTAAAATTGTATATATTATGAAATATGTTAAAATTATATATATTATGAAATATGTTAAAATTATATATATTATGAAATATGTAAAATTGTAAATTTACTTACATAGAACATTAAAAAATTTAAATTTAACCTAAAAAAATAAAAATAAAAATATTAGGTTTTTTCGTTTTTTAAAAAAATCTAAAAAAAGGAAAAATGATAAAAATGAAAAACCTTACCTCTCCTGTTTCGTGCCTTGGTCGTGTGCTTTACTGCCCTAGTCATCGTGCATTTCCTGCCCTGGTTAGCGCACGTATTTTTGTGCCTATGAGTTGGCCGGTCGTGGATTGTTGGGGGTTTTATCTTGCTCGTGGGTGACATACAAACACACAACCCAAATAAAACAGCCAAAATTAAACATGTGAAATAAATCACATGAAATCTGCGATTTAGTTGAGAAATTTTCACCCTAAAATTCATGTTTTTCGAGGAAATAGGTCAAAGTTCTTCTGGAATCGATCAGAAAATGTGTCGAAATCACCATGTCATCATTGGAATCTCTTAGAAACGTGATGGCGAAGTCAGAATCGTACCCACATGCTAAAAATTGAATCCTGTGCGTTTCCATAGGGATTTTGTAGTGGATTCCGTACCCAATATGATTCGTACTTGGAGTCGTATCCCTGAGCAAAGCGATTTGGTAACCTAGAAATGAATAAATAATAAAAATGCAAATTTATGTTCGTTGAACCTATGCATGATTTTTTTCCTGATATTTGATGATTAGCAACATTGTATCCTTGCAGAACACAAACCTTGTGACTTAGATTGAAATAATGGAAGACTGGTTATATGTATTTTAGATTAAATCAATAATAAGTTCTACCTTGCTTGTGCTTCCCCTATATTTTAAGTTTTATACGTGAATGATCTTGTTTATATATTTTGTACAATTGTTTTTTTTTCCTTTCTGTTTCTATTTACTTTGCAGTATCAATATGAGCAAAATTTCATTAAACCACAACAAGGTAGAGTTGTTGCATTTGAATGAGCAATGCAGAGTAAATCACAAATATCCTAGTGACCTTATCTATGTGGATGTATCTTGGAGTTAAAAATAGTAGTTTTCACTGCTGTTTCTGTTTTCTCTTTTGGTTGATGCATGGCATTGGTGACCTGATTATAAAATTATATTTTAAGTTTCTTTTTTCTTCTAAGCTGGTATTCTGTTGTAAATTTTAATTTTGTAATCCTTTCCGTATTCATGTTGTACAATTTTCTTTTGAAGCCTTAGCTGAATTTCAATTTAGTTTTATTCAAGTCATGCTGCAATGGAAGTGATTGCAGTGGAGTTTCTTTCTTATTGATTGGTGGGCTTTTTGTGCATGGTTTATATGTGTATTTATAGTGGTAAGAGAAGAGTGATGATACAATGATTTATATATATTTTATTTCTTCCTTATTTTAGCATGAAATTAACTGGGTGGAGTTTTCATCCTTTGGGTGCCATCAAAGCGTGCCTTCACATGTTTCTCATTTTATTGTGTTAGCTGTTGTATTATGTTGGGTATGGGCACTTTGATAAGATTGAAAATTCTTGTAATTTGTTTTGTTTGAACTGTAGATATATTCTAGCATGGTTTCTATAGTTTTGCAAGTAATGGGATTACATTTGTCTATTTTCCTCATAGTTACCAAATACTTTGACATTGGAAGCTCTTGTAATTTGTTTTGTTTGAGTTGTAGATATATTCTAGTATGATTTTTATAGTTTTGCAAGGAATGGCATTACATCTGTCTATTTACCTCAATTGCTTGAGATTTTCTTAGTTTCTTTTGTTTTTTTTATTGGCCAAAACTGATTGTTTTTAAAATTACATTCTTCTGATTTTTAAAACTTTATCTTGTGGGTATTGGTTGTACTAATTGCTATTTGTTGGTGTGTTATGGCAGAATGAGACTGATTACATTGGAGTAATAGCAGCAGCTAAAGGAAGTAGCAGAGCAAAGCAGTTGGCGGCACAATTTATTCCACGCTTCTTCAAGCATTTTCCGAGTCTTAATGCTGATGCCATAAGTGCTCTTTTTGATTTATGCGAAGAAGATGAGTTGGGGGTGAGTCAATCTTCCCCTACTTGAAGTAAGAAATGCTTGTCAAATTTAACCTAAGTGAAGATGATTTTGGTCATGGTATATATTGCTCTGGCTCTTGGAATCCCGTGTCAAAGTTTTGGCAATCAACTAGTACTACATTTGAAGGCAAACCTTGATCTGGAACTACTATTCTAAATTTACTCTGATCCATATGAAATGTGAAACTTGACTACTCAAGCTATAGCAAGATATTGATTTTCCAGTTTTTATCTTATGCTTCAAGCTTGTTCCTCCCATTAAGTTCTGAAGGGAAGTCTCAGATCAGCTGTCCTAAATGTTGGAAAAGTATGAAAGGTGGAGAATAAAGAGGTGGTGATTTCAATACAGGTCAGGTCGCATTGGGGGACCAACAGAGAGACTCACAAGCTTGTTTCTGAAAGCATATATATACGTTTTGACTGCAATTTATATATTAACTGCTTGGAGTCCCCACAAACATTGGGGCTTCATTTATCTGCTCTTCTTACAGGGTGTTGTGTTGTTGCTGTATTCTGAGTTGCTAGAGAAGAGACTCTAGTCATGGACTTTAATTTGTGTATTCTTGAATTTTGGATCGAAGGATCAGAAAGCAAGGATACATTTTTTCAGTATTGGCTCACTTCAAAGTAGATCAAAAGATCAAGGACAAATTGGAAGCCCCCCTTCCCTGTGACTGTTTTCTAAAATCTCGGGTTCTAGCTTGTGATCCATATTTTTATGAGCACCTCATAGTAGAGAGTGATACTTGGTTACAGTTTCAGGAGGACAAAATGGCTTTGATTGGAGCATATGTATTCATGTGGATATACTGCTCAACATAAGGGGAATGATTAAAAGATTTGTCAATTTTCCGAGTTGCTTTCTCAGCCTCCTTTTACTTGGAAGTGCTTTAGGGCTGTACATGTACATCATGACCAACTTCATGGCCGAGGTTTGACATTTAGGGACTCCTGGAATCAGATGGTGGTCTTTTTTTGCAATAAAACTACCACTGAAATTATGTGATGCAGATAGAAGTTGATTATTGATTCATTTTTCTAGGATTTGTTTTTTAACTAGCTGCCATAAGTAGAAGTTGGGTTTAAAGTGGATATGAAATTTGAATGCTTCACATTTAGTATGTCTATAAATATGAATTAAAATTGTTTAAAAGCATTTAAATCTGTTGATAGAGGGTCAAGAAATACATAATCAAATGCAGCATATTGGTCCAATCCTCATCAAGTTTTGATTTTTGTGCAACCCTACAAGTTACAACTATAAGTTGTCTGCATTTGCTTGGGAACTGGATCTTTTAACATAGACTACTCAGACCAAGTTTTCATCTAGGTCTTTCTTGTCCTTCTCTGTATGATATTCTTGTTTCCTATTTTATATATTTGTATGTCAGTGTGAGTCTATGGTTGTAATTTCCTTTCCTTTCGAATCCTGCATCTATATTTCTCTGATTTCAAAACAAAACAATATAAACAACTGCAATATATTGATGCTTTTTCTCTGCTGATTCTATATTTATATGTTTCCTCTACCAACTAAATTTATTAACATTCCGAATTCGATTCATCAATTAGTATGATATGTTTGGTTTTCCAACATACAAATGACTGTTTGTCTTGTCTGCAGTTATTTTCAATAACATTTTTTATAATGGCATCTGGAAATGACTCTTGAATTGTGAACCAGTGACTTTCCATGCATGTCAAGCCACAGCACTGTACACTTTTCTTTCAGATAATCTTTTGTGGTGCTTGTGATCATTATAAAACTGGGCTTATAATGACTGCCTATTTACCTTCCAAATCTTCTGCTGCAATTGGATCAAAGCAGTTGGATGAATCTGTTAGGTCTTTTAGATATTTGGGACACCGCCTTCATCAGCTAGTGCTGCATCTGTATGCTCTTTCTCAAGATTTGGCATCTGCCCATGGCATTCAATAGGATAATGACCCAAGGGTTGTGAGTTATGATCCTGTTTGTTTGCTTTCTAGTTGCCACTATCTTGATCTAAGTTTGTGATTAGTTTGATTACTCATGAGTAATCTCAAGAATAGGTATCTAATCAATGTGATTTGTCTTCTTCTCTTTGTATCCATGGCTTGGTAAGGTATTGGGGTAATAAAATTGCTTGGAACTGTATTTTTATAATCAATCAAGAAGAGAAAGCATGTCTGATTACATAATCAAAGTCTAGAATATGTGAAGTTGTAACTAATCAGAGAGTTTATGATGAACCTGAGTATATAAACCAATTAAAAAACCATGAAGATTCATGGTACAAGAACTCACTTTTGGTTTTACATCTCATCTTCAAGAGCTACAAACTGCTTCAAATACCACAGATCTATGCAGACTGTCTGGAAAACCAAAGATTTCAAGATGTTGCTTTAGTTATAGGATGACGAAAATACAAGGGAATCAATTGGCAAGTGCCAGGCTACAACTGAAAGAAAAACTTAGGTCCTCTTGACTACCAGAGCGAGCACGTTGTTCATCTGAAATAACAGGTCTAGCTAGCCCATGATTGCTGGAAAGCCCTTTAACTTAAACATGATAGTTTATAAGTTTGACTGAATTGTATAAACTAATTGTTAATTATTGTGCTGTAATTTGATTCATACAGTCCTAAACATTGTTTGGAGTTGTTTCGGATGCAGATTAGAGTGCAGGCAATTCGTGGACTTCCTCTTCTTTGCAAAGACACTCCAGAGCATGTACCCAAGATTGTTGATGTTCTTGGTCAGCTCCTTTTAGCAGGTACAAGCTTTAATTTTAAAATTTAGAGAAATATAATTTCTTGCAATTGTTTTCCTGATTTTTTCTTTCTTTTCTTACTGTACAAAGAGGAAAACCTGGAGAGGGATGCTGTACAGAAAGCACTGATGTCCATTTTGCGGCAGGACACTAAAGGTGATAAACCTTTATCTGTTCTTTTAAGTTTTGATTGCACATCTTCTCTTAGCTTTGATATGTCCAATGATATATCATGATTAAGAACATTTTTATTCAATTTAAAAGAAAATATAAATCAAGAAAATTGCTTAAGTTTTAACTGGTTTATTGAGTAATTAGCCTATAACAGGTACATAAACAAGATATGTACAATCATGCACGGATGCATTACATGGGACATATGCATTATATTGACAATTCTGTTTTTGATTCTTGTGTGAAGCTTGTAAGAGATTTCTGCTTTTGTAACACAGAATTTCTTTGCTGATATGTAAAGCAAATCTATTCCTTCAGCTTGCTTAACAACATTTCCCAATACAATTAAATAGGAATGACGAGAATATTCTCAGCTAAGCTAAGCTTAGCAAGAAATAGCTTAACAAATAGTGTCAATTAAGCATTCACCAGTTTGCTATGTAAAGCAAATCTATTCCTTCAGCTTGCTTAACAACATTTCCCAATACAATTAAATAGGAATGACGAGAATATTCTCAGCTAAGCTAAGCTTAGCAAGAAATAGCTTAACAAATAGTGTCAATTAAGCATTCACCAGTTTGCTGTAACCCATTAAAACAGTAGGAGTAATAGCAATATAATTACTATTCTAAAAAATTTAATAGTTTATAATAAAAAGTAGAGCTTAAAAAATATTCCAACAGGGCTTGTAATTTTTTTGTTTGTTGAAAATAACTTGGGTTAAGGGACCTTAGTTTTTGATAAACCAACTTCCAATAGGTGTTATTACCAAATTGTTAAAGTAAGTAAGTCTTTGATCTGTAGCTGTATATTCCTAACGCCAGAAAGTTAACAAATGTAAAATCCAGTTACTTTCATCATTTATACACCTCATTTTTTGTTCTTTTGTCCTCCTATGTTTGATTAACTTGTGAAAAGACACTACTGAGCATATGTAAAGACAACTTTTATGCAAAGAAGTCATTCCTCTCTTTGAGCCTGAGTACTGTAATATTTAATGAAAGCAAGCTTTTTTAGCTGAAGCAGAGTTGTTGTAGATAAGCTTTATTTCAATTGGGGGAAACGGACAAGTATAAACTATCTTGTTCAACTCATCTAGCCTCAGCAGGCTGCTAGATCTGCTACCATGTTTTCTATACTTATATTTGTATGAGACCTCAAAATTCTCTGGCACTTTTTTAATTTACTGAATGATATTGTTTATTTGCCAGTCATTGCTCTGCCCCTTTTAATTACAATAATTAGCATTTAAATTTGAGTTCTTTTCCACATGAAGTTTTTTCCGTCCCTTCTTCGATAATCTTATTTCTTCTGAGAGAGCTTTTGCTTTTGCCTTATTAATTTCATCCAGCCCCAGATGTACTGAAAACATCAGCAGAGGTTGTCTATCATCATCTATAATTTATATAGACTCCTCCTTCTGTTCATCGTAGATTTCCTTCTGTAATTCCATCAGAATTGAGCTTAACCTAATCTGTACAAGGTTTTTTTCACACATGCTTGTGACTTCTCAGCCTAAGCCCACTAAACCCATTATTGTGCATGTTGGTCTTGTCATTTAACTTGAGTTTTATCACGCAATTTTTATATTGATCTACTTTGTTCATAACTAAGAACGATTTTTATGTCAAATTATATTAGGCTGAAAAACATATTTTTTATGTCAATCTACTTTTGTAGAGAGCATATTTTTTACATCAAGTTGCTTCCAATGCATGATGAAGGCCTTTGTTTCTTTATTCGTTTGTAGTTTGCATTGTTGGAAATTTACAACAATAGAGTATATCTATAAATGCAATACCTGGAGACTAATAAAATTTGTTCTGTGGGACTAGCAGCATCTTTGACAGCCCTTTTTAAACACATAGAGTGTTCTGATGAGAATATTCGTGAGAGAGTACTGAATTTTGTGAAGGATAAGGTGTGTGGAAGTAAATTTTGAGAGAGAAATTCAAGTCCAATTTTTTATATATTTTCATTTATAAAGAAATTTAGATGTATATAATTGAAATCATTTTTTTAATGTCTGTGATGATTGATAAATTTATTCAGGTGTTTCCTCTCAAGGCTGAGCTGTTGAAGCCACAGGAAGAAATGGAAAGGCATATTACTGATTTGATCAAGAAGGTCTGTTCTTGACATTTTTTGAACAAAAGGTTTACAATTTTGCTTTGAATGATGAATGGTGCTGCAAAAATTGGGCAGCAATGCACAGAGTTTTTCTGATGGAAACAATATTTTCATTAAATAACACACATTACATGATGGAAACACAGATTATTTGTGGAGAATTGATTTCCTGGGAAAAGGTTGAAGCTTTAACAAAGAAAAAAGCAAGAAAAATCAAGAAGCTATAACAAAGAAAAATAAGATAGTGAAAGGTAGTCTACTAGATAAATTCAAGCATTTGCAGATCAGTTTCAACTGCCTTCAGAACTTATTTTTTATTTTCTTACAATTTTTTATTATCCAGAGAGAGTGATTTTTGTTTGACTTAATATGTGGAATGTAAGATATTCCACCAAGATAATTCCCACTTGTGGTGGAACATTTATTAATGTGGGTGTACCGATTTTTTGAGGAATACTTTCAACCCTAGAGATGAAGGTCCTTCTCTTATTTGTTGTGATTTGCTTTGTCTCTTTATAAGGAACTCCAATTGCTATATAGTCTTGAGGTTTGTATTTTCTGCACCTAAATACAACATTAACATAATTCAATGCTAATTAAAGAGCTTCTGGCAGAAAACTGTATATGAGCTTTTGAATCAGCATTTCATTCTTCACCTGATCCTGATGATGGATCATCTAGTGGTCTGAAATTTTGATTCAAGAGCTCACACACAGTTATCTAACAGAAGCTCTTTAATTAACTATAATGGACTGTGGAAACATTATTTCTTTGATAATTCAATGCTTGATGCGGAGAGGCCATTTTCTGTCCTGTAACGAGCATAGACATTCTCAGTTTTTCTGCAATTTCTGGGGAGAGGACAGTTACTAAAATAACATATAAAAATTAATATTTGAATTTTAAAAATACAAATAAATTAAAAACACCTAAAAATAACTTAAACATACTAAAAGAAGCTGAAATTGTCAAATGTGAGCAATAATATATAAATACTAAAAATATAAACATGACAGTTGCAATGTCAATCTGAAATCAAATCAATTATGATGTTGGTGAAGTTAATTTACTGGGTTTAAGTATGTTTAGACTCGTAGATACATTGAAAATGCATTTAACAAGAAACTAAGTTTGAATGGTGCAATGTATTTCCTCATGAAAGCATGGTATAAGGATCTCTTCTTGGTAATTGTGGGCAGCCTTGCATGCTTGAGTAGCTTAACGTTGACTTAGCCTCCATCTAGAACAAGCCTCTTAGCTGATGTTTGAAAAGAAAAAATATCACTGATAAGATGAGATGACAATTTTGTTTTCCATTCAACAGGTCCATGATTTTCATTAATGGTTGTGTGTTTTATAATTTATTCCTTGCTTGTAACTAGTGATGTCCACTAGTCTATGTTCTTGCTTTTGTATACTAAAATAAATGCCAAATAGCAGAAAGTTGATGTTTAAAGGTATGGTCGATCCAATATATAATAATATATGTATATATAACCTGTGACTTCCAAGTAATAAGCTGAGGGACAAGGTTGACTGGATGATCGTGTTCAGTGTTGGCTGTGAATGCTTCCAATGATGCAGTGACAATGATCAGGGTGTCCCGATAGGTGAAAGAGGCGATACGATTTGCTGATTGGCGCCCTTGCAGTCATGCCTTCTTGCAATTGTTCCCCCCGAGCCTTTCACAGCCTCCTGCATGACAATCAACCCGTCCCTGGCAGCTGCTAATCATCTCCACAAATCTGTAACGAAGATGCAACAGAAGTGAATTTGCTGATACAGAATGATGAAGAAATCACAGTTGCAAGGCAGGGTTTTCATCCCACCTTGTAGTTAATTGCAAAGGTTTTCGTCTCCAGCAAATTCACAAGACTGAGTGTCCACCTGTGATGATCAAATCAGACTAAATCATTCAATTAAATAGCTGCCAATAGATAGCTCACCAAAGGGGGTCAGCCCAAAATTGATTTTAATTATTATTATTAATTTTAAAATATATATTATATTATTTAATATCATTTAATATTATTTAATATATATTATATTATTTAATATCATAATTTGACACGCTGTGGAAAAATACCTCCTACTTATCAATTGATGAGCTAAAGGGGCTCTATTATGAATGGTTCATAAGGCACAACACTTGTGAAGGTTTTGCAAATGGGGTAACAACTCAAGCGGCTTAACCTTGGAGAAAACTCCCTGGTTAAGCGGCTTGGCTGGAGCAGTACTGGGATGGGTGACCTCCGGGGCGGACCAGTGCTTCACCTCTGTGAGCATCACCTAGATGCAATGAGTGCTAAGTGGACCATTCGATATCATGAGAGATGGGTTCTTGTTGAACCACTACTCATGAAACATGGGTCAATGAGTTTGACTCGAAACTACACGGTTGAATCCTGATAGCAATATCATAATCATTTAAATATATATTTATTTTATTTTAGTGTTGAAAAATACTATTTTTCCTGCCAAGATTCAAAATTAGGACTAGGAAGGATTGGGGACATGGCAGTCCTCCCCTCCAAATGTTGCTTGTCCTCAAGCAACCTCAGATTTGGATGCTTGAAAATCTCCATGCTCTCCCAAGTCGCATCTTTGATAGGTAGATCCTTCCATTTCACCAAATATTTGGGAATTACTTTGTTCCTCAGCTGTTTCTCCCTATCATTCAGGATTGTTTCAGGTACAATTATCAATTTCCCTTCGTCATCAAGAGTGGGAAGCTCCATTGAAGGTGTGACCTGCTGTCCAATTGCTCTTTTGAGGCATGACACATGAAAGTTATTGTGAATTCTTCTGTCCTTGGGTAGCTCCAACTCATATGCCACCTCTACGATCTTCCTTAAGATCCGGTAGGGTCCATAAATCCTCGGTTTCGACTTTTTTGCACCATTCCCCTTGAGGGTAGATTGCCTATAGGGCTGCAACCTCAGGTAAACCATATCGCCAACCTCAAAAACACTCTGTGTTCTATGCTGATCTGCATACATCTTTTGTTGGTTTTGGGCACGTTGTAAGTTCTTCTTGAGGGCATTCAAAATATCCATACTTATTTGCACCACATCTTTTGCTCCCAGGACTCTACTATCAATAAGGATCAAATCCATCAATGAAGTAGCATCATAACCGTAGAGAGCCTTGAAAGGTGACATATGTATAGACATGTGATGCGTGGTGTTGTAGTGAAACTCTCCCAAGTGAAGCCACCTAATCCAAGCTGTTTGCCGCCCTGTAACATAGTTCCTTAGGTAGCGCTCAATCCATTTATTCACAATTTCAGTTTGCCCATCTCTTTGCAGATGATAGCTAGTGCTTGGAGTCAATTCCGTGTGAGTCAAGCGAAAGAGCTCTTGCCAAAACAAGCTAATAAACCTGCTGTCTGTCTCACTCACAATGTTCTTGGGAAGCCCATGAAGTCTAAATATCTATCTAAAAAACAAATCAGCAACTTGAGGAGCCATATATTTTGAAGAAATGGCATGGAAATGGGCATATTTTGTAAGCCTATCTACCACTACATAGATATAGTCCTTACCTTGCACCCTTGGCAGCCTAGTAATGAAAACCATAGAGATGCTCTCCATTTTTGATTTGGAATGGGTAAGGGTTGCAACAAACCAGTTGGGAAAACATGCTCCGTCTTATGCTGTTGGCACACCACACACTCTCTAACATGCTGCAAGACATCCTTATTTAGTCCCTTCCATGAAAAACACTCCCTAACTTGCTTGCATGTCTTGTAGAAACCCGGATGATGAGCAAGGGGTGTGTCATTACAAGTTCTCAAAATCCTCTCCTTCACCCTAGATTTTGGCACAAGATACACACGGTCTTTTTTAAGGATGAGGTCTTCGATTACCTTATAGCAATCATCTCTCAAAATCCTCTCCTTCACCCTAGATTTTGGCACAAGATACGCACGGTCTTTGTAAAGGATGAGGTCTTCGATTACCTTATGGCAATCATCTTGCAACTTCCCATCTAAAGTGTTAGTAGAAAATGAATCTTTGGCATATTCAATTATTATGGTGGCCTTCCAATCAACAGATATATCAGAAATGGAGCAGAAATAAGGCTTCCTAGAGAGTGCATCAACCACCACATTGTTTTTTCCCTTCACATACTTAATATCAAAATCATAGGCTTGAAGTTTACTTACCCATTTTTTGTTGCCTATCATTCAAGTCATGCTGATTGAGGAAGAATTTGAGGCTGATATGATCTGTTTTGACCACAAACTTCCCACATACCAAGTATTGTTTGAATTGAGAAAGTGCATGCATGATAGCTAGCATCTCCTTGTCATAAATTGAGAAGCCTCTCTGAATCCTTGAGCTTCCTACTCTCATATGCTATAGGGTGTCTATTTTGCATCAAAACCGCTCTATTACCCTCTTCTGAGGCATCACACTCAAGTACAAAAGGAAGAGAGAAATTCAAAATTGTCAAGATGAGACATGTACTTATTACCTCCTTGAGCTTATCAAAAACTTGCTGTGTTGCAGGACTCCAAGTGAAAGCTCCTTTCTTCATCAAATTGGTCAAAGGAGCCGCAAGTTGTGAAAACCCCTTCACAAACCTCTTATAGTAGCTGCATAATCCCACAAATCCTCTCAATTGAGACAAATTTCTAGGTTTGAGCCACTCTTGAATTG
>VDFB02313731.1:0-28085 GCA_007258455.2 Sequoia sempervirens
CACACTCCTTTGCAATCGACATGGCTATCTTTCTATCTTGGAACGTCAATGTTTTTAGATCCACTTCTACGACATCTCGTTCAAATTGCACCTTTTTGATATTGATGCAATCACAATAGGAGGGTGTAGGGAAGGACTATCCGATTGTGCAACGAATAGAAAATTTGCACACTTGAACAAAAAGCTCACAACAAAGCGACACAAAGTATATCTTCAAAGAGGGAAAAGCCTAGCCTCCAAAAGACTCGTCCTTAATTATAGAATTCTCAAACAAGTTACAATCTTGCCATTGTGGCATACATCTTAGGCCACAACACTTTTATAGTTGCCATATCTAATGCCTTAAACTCCATTTGAACCTATCTCCCTCATACCTATCTTCAAACCGTTAATCTTTGCTGAGTGTCTCCTATCTCCTCTTGATGATTTTCAATGATCGTAGAATCCAATATTTATCATTCTACAACCTTCTTAATGATCTTCATTGGCTGCAAGGTGGTGCACAATTCAATACTCCCCAAAACATGTAGTCGGCTAGTGAGAGTTAATTTCTCGAACCAAACCACAATGAAGGAAAACTCCCGTAGGTCCAATAAGTGTTACCATGTCTTCATTGATTGATGCAAACTTCAAATTCTTTGGCCTCAAAGTAATTCTGCAACTGTGATAATTTGTAGTTAGATATAGGTTCACAAACTTGAATATGTTGTTACATAAATCCAATTCTCTTCAAATGTGGACACAATGTCTAAATATTTATCTATAATTTTTTCCAAGATTGTATGACTCAATTGTAAAATATGGTGAATTGTGATGACATCTACAACTGATTGGGATAAAAAATTGCAAACAAATGGCTAAGTAATTGTTGGTGATGTTGGATTGCTTTGATTTGCCCAAGGATGCTCCTGCATCAGACACCTCAGGTAAAATGAAAACTGAGTTCCTCACTTTCCAACAACTAGAGGGAACTCTAGTCGGTTAACTTCAACCTTGGATATCCAACTTGAGTCTACTTCTGGCCTTCCTCTCCATTTCGCCAAATAGTCATATTGTTTGTTTTTGATGTTCTTGCCAATTCTGCTATCTATTATTTCTTAGATCTTTTCTTTTGGTTGTGGCGATATGGACCTTTGCCCTTAGGTCCCTAGAATTCCTCCCCTCTAAATCCCCCTCATGATACTCATATAGGTTTGCAATGTTGAATATTGGAGATACGCCTAGGTCTTCCAATAACTCCACCTCATATGCATTCCTTGAGTCAAATCTCCTTATGATACCTCAAGGACCAAACTTCTTCATCTTTAGTTTGTTGTATGTTTCGATTAGAAATCTCTCCTTTTTGAGGTATACCATCACTTGAGCTCCTATTGCAAAATCTTTAAGTATTCTTGTTTTCTTTGCTTCTTGTTTGTATTTGTCTTTCATCTTCTCCAAGTGGATTCTCACCCTCTCATGCACCTTCCTTCTCTCGTATTCCTTACTGATTTTCCTTAGTTCTAGTATGTTCTTTGGATTGCTACCATTCACAATCTAAAATGGTGTTCTTTCAGTGCTTCTATTCACTAAACTATTGCATGCAAATTTTGCTTGTGACAAGACCATGTCCCAATTCCTTGCTTTTTCTCCAACCAAGCATCTCAATAAGTTACCCAAGCTCCTATTCACTACTTTTGTTTGGCCATCAGTTTGCGGATGCTGTGCTAAGCTGAATTTCAAATCTGTTTTCATCTTCTTCCACAAGCTCCTCCAAAAGAATCCCAACAAGTTAGTATCTCTATTTGAAACTATGTTTTTTGGTAAACCATGCAATCTTACTGCTTGCTTGAAAAATAAGTTTGCTATGTGTACTACATCATTACTTTTCTTACATGGAATGAAGTGTGCCATCTTGGAAATTTTTTCTGCTACTACTGCTAGAGTCACTCAAGGAGTAAAGCTCTCAGGATCACCTGCAACCAAAATATCCTTCTGCAATAGAGAAAAGAAAGAGCATAAATTACAATAATGGATGCAAAATAATATTAGATCAAATGAAATATGCCCCTAATTTTTTCTTGGATTTTCACAACACAAACCAACACTATGCCAAATGTTAGCGTTAGATCCCAAAAGATATCCAACTTTAAAAGATCTCAACACCAAGAATGCACACTCAATCCCAAGGAAGGAGAGGTGTTGTCATATGGCAGAGAAAACAAAGCAATGATCTGAACTTGAAATACAAAGCTGGAAATGAAAAGTAGGTGGTGAACCAGCCATGAGAATTTCCACGCTACCACTTTAACAGTGGGGGGAAAACATTACAATACAAAACTAATTCATCCACTGCGGCGGGCATCCACTTAGAGTGGGGATTCACCACTTTTCAGTGGGTACAAAAGATAGATTAACAAGTTCTTTTCCACACTGGCGGTAAACCATCCAGGGGTTACAATGTTGTAATTGAAACACAATAAATGCTGAAATAAGAATGGCTGGATAGTACTATTGTTACCAGCATTTACAATGATCTTATTACAATGAATATCATTAGAAATCTGCTCCAAAACAGTTGCAATAACTTTACTATATTTCTTATTACAATGATGAACTGAAAAGCCAAAGGAATATAGCAAGGGAAAGACCATACCAGGTCTGATTTTTAAACCAGCAAACTGTGATTCTCAACCAGCAACTATGCAAACTTCCAAATGTTAATAACTCCCACAAATCTTCACCTAACTTCAATGAGACAATAGTTGATCATCATTAAATTTGTTATATCTTCACCCAAAGAGCTTCTATCTCTTTCAGAAGGATTGCACATTAAGTTAGCAGCATAGATGCCAAAGAGAGATTGCACGAAATGGAAAGAAATAAGTCTGATATAAACTTCCAACAAACTCTAGTTCAGACTAGCAAGAATACTTTCACCGATTTGCTTCTATCTTCATCCAAAATGCTCCAATCACTTCCAAATTGAGTGCACATGAACTAGAAGCTTAAACACCCATGAAATATAGCATAACTTGGAAAGTGCTAAGTCTGATATAAATTCTAGTGAACCAAAATATAGACCAGCAAGCATTACAACCACCAATATGCTTAATTCTCTCACAAACTCCCACAATACTTTCCAGAACTGAAACACAATGCCTCCTAAAGGCAAGGCAACCAAATAACATGAATTAAGCAATACAAAGCAGCAACAAATGAAAAGCTCAAATTCCAATGCAGCTATGGAGATGGTACGGCCCTAGGAAGAGGGCGACCTCTCTTAAAAATTGGAGACTTGATGATAAAATCTGATACTTCACCCAAAGGGTCGCCACAAGCATAGAAATTGATTAGCCAAATACCCACAACCAAATAAAAATCACACAAAGAGCTGCACACAAAAATCTACTTCAGCTGTATAATAACCAGAAAGCTCAAATCTGGAAAAATCTCACCAAAACTCAACAATGAAGCTCAATATGCACTTATGAATGAAGCACACTCCCAATTGACCATCTAGGGAACCATAGTTTCAGGCCCGAAGAATGGTGTAGAAATACTAAGTTCCCTCTTAGCTGGGTTCTGAAATCAATTCAGCAGCATAGCTTTACAATATTTTCCAAAGATAATCAGCTCATCAAATAGCAACAATATATAAGTTTCAATTGGCAAATGAAGTAACAAGAGACTCTTCAAATTCTAAGAAGTTGAATCACTTCAACTTCCAAAAGGGACGCCACTTTAAGCATTTCACTTTTTTGAAATAATAAAATATTAATCAACCTCTTTTAGGCGTCCAACTTCACTTTGCAACAATAAAGCATTTAATAATTCATTAAATGCACCATTATTATGTGACCCCTTTTTGAAAAACAACATGAGTGATCATTCCTAGAAGTGGGGAATTTTAAGTAAGTATAAAAATGACTAAGTATAAAACTTAATCCATGGAATAACAAAGCCAATGAAGGATAGCAAGATGACTTGAGCTGAATTGCTTATGATGCTACTGCCAAAATTAGACTTACTAAAAATAGCCCACTGCTATAAATAGTAAGTTCACATCAAAACAACAGAAAGCCAAATTTAACACTGAACTGCAAAGGATTGAATTGTTGCTAGATAGATACTGCCAAAAGATAGACTTGCTAAAAGTAACAAACTGCTATAAATCGTAAGTCTGCACAACATCCTCTGAACGCCAACTGAGCAGTATCTGAAAGAGGAAACCCTAGTTTTCTACTTCAGCTTAGCCTACGGATTTCCGGAAATAGGCTAAATCCAAAAAAGAGCGTAGGGCTAAAATGGGGACATTACAGTCTAAGGCCCAACCACTACACCAAAAGACCAACCTGTTAGTAAGGGCGGCTACCCAGGGTGTTAAGTGCGACAACTAGGGAGGAATCTTTCACCACCGAAGAATCTAGGGTCTTGCGTAAGCTCGCCGGACACGTGGCCACCGGGATGCACCCAACCGCACATAGGGGACATTACATCAAATGTGATCAATGCAATACAATAAAGTACAAATGAGTCTTTTCCAAGGTTGAGAGATAGGACTAACTAGGATAATGACAAATTCTATGACATGAGACACAAACATTAAATGACATAAGATATTATCACATGACAACTAAAAATTCTAGAAAGATTCCTAACTCACTAAGTAAACTTAACATGTGAACATGTGTGAAAATGTCCTAACTAGGAACTAGTTAGATAATGTACCTTGTTCACACTACAAAGGGAGAAACTGGATAGGAAAAACCCTTGTTCACACCAACATCCCCCTTTAAGTGCAACATAGGGAGAATAATGACCAAATGCAAATGATGCAAAAATGGGTCTCAACTACTAGGCCATGTTAGGTACCCATGTACAAATGCAGTCTCTCACAAATGGAGAAAAGGAGAAAACCTAGTGGGACAAAACTTCTCCCCAAACGAGAGAAAAGACAAAATAATGGTCTCCCGAAGATGAGAAGAACAAAACCCCATGTGAGGAAAAATTCCCCACCATAAGAGAGAAGAGAGACCATGACCCGCCCTCCCCCTCCTTGCACCCCTCAAAGTAGAATATGTACCAATGGTAGATGCTTGAAATTGGATGTAGAAGATGGTCCCGGTCGTTGAATAACATTCCTCCCCTTAGGAAGAAACAAAACCAAAGGTGTATGTATGATGTGTGATGTCTTTGAATTTTGTGCGAGTGTCCCCATGTCGATGCCAAAAGATGCCACAATCAAATTAGGTGTTCTAGGCCACATTGATGAAGATGACAATCTAGAATCTAATAGATGTAGAACATAATCCAAAGACAAATGTGACTCCTCCAAATGCTGATCAAAAGTCTCCACACCAATGCCAAATTGTGACAAATGATGAGGAAGAGAAGGAACAAGAGTGTGTAAATGCTCCCTCACAACATCTAAAGAAGATGATGCAACTCCATATGAAGTAACATCAAAGAGGAAATGAATATCCTCAATAGTTTCCTCCAAGTTTGCAAGATAGGACTCACAAAACAAACTTGAAATGTTTGTCAAGTGCTCATCCTAAGTAGGATTCTCATGCTTTAGTCCATTCAAAAACTTCCTTCCATTTACCAAGCATATCCTAACATTGCTGCAAACTTGTTCTTGTCGTCCTTTAGTGGCATTAACCTATTTCTTTGGCCATTTCTAGTTACAATATATGTATTGACTCTTCTATCATGTATAGCTCACCGATCAAACTACCAAGGCCTCCCCAACAGCAGGTGACACACATCCATTGGTATTATATCACACAAGACTTCATCATGGTAACTTCCTATTGTAAATCTTACCCAACATTGTTCATTGACCATCATCTTATGTTCTCTTCGCAGCCAACCAATTGTGTAAGGGTTTGGATGTTTCTACCTCTTTGAGTTTAATTTTTCAACCATTTCTATTGACACCAATTTATTTGTGCTTTTCCTATCAATGATTACTTTGCAATACTTCTCCCCTACTTTGTGTCTATTTGAATAGGTTCTTTGTTTACCGGTCCTTCTCCCTCTAGAAATTTCATTAAGGCTCTTCCCATCATTAGTGATTCTCCATGTTTAGGGTTGTTATTTGGCTCATATGACCAGTGGGGTTCTTCCCCAAACGTAATTCTAATGCTTCTTTCTTGTCGCCTTCCTTGGTCTTGGAAGCATTCAAATGCTCTGTGTCCTCCGCACTTGAAGCATGTTACTTTGAAGGGTCTCTATCTTCTTGGTCTTTGTGGTGTCATGACTTATTTTTTCATTGCAGTAAGCCCACTACCTTTGTATTATAAATTGTCAACTCTCCTATATTTCTAGTGGGTTGCTATCACCACACGGTGACCTCTCCATTTGGGGTCTCTCTTGTTTTCTTCTTTGTTAGTTCTATTGGTTCTCAAATCTCTTGTTTAACTTGTGTTCCACCTTGATTGCAAATTGGTATGCTTCTTCTATGGTGGTAAATCTGACCAGACTTAGCTCTTCTTGAATACTTTTCCTTATTCCATCTATGTATCTTGCAAACTTCTCTTTGCCTACCTCACTATAGCTTGTTGTAATAATTAGTTTGTGAAATTCTTTGGCGTGTTCTTTCATAGTTTTTCCCCTTTGCCTCAATCATTGCAACCTCTTTAGTAGTTCTAGCTCATAGTGCATTGGTACGAATTGTCTTTTCAGTTTTGCAATCATCCTCTCCCACTTTGTTATTCTTTCCTTTCCTTTACTATTTCTTTCCAATTGTACTTCCTTCCACCAAAAAACTTTTCCTTTTTGCTTAGTCTTCGCTAACCTATTCCTCTTGGGGTCTTCAATCTCCTCATATTCAAAGTATTAATCCAACTCATTAATCCAATCAATCAATTCTTCCAAATTCAAATCATCGTACTAGTTTGGAACTTCCATTCTAAGTCTCTTGCTGATTTTGGAGATGTCCTTTAACACCTTCACCTACTCTAATTCTTCTTCCTGATTTTCTAGGTCTTGCACATCCTCTTTGGCATCTTCCACCACATCACTCTTATCATCATCCCTTGGGCTCCATCCCCTTTTTCTATCTTCATCCAAAGCTTCCAATCTAACATTGTTCTCTCTTATCACTTTCAACATCTCATCCAACTTTCCAACAATGTTGACAAATCCCTAGACTCTTTGTGGTGGCATCTTTCCTAGATTTGTAGTGAACTACCTTTGGTCAGCTGTCCACCCACAATCACCCCTTGCAATTGTCTCTCAGTTGGCAATCTGTTGACAAGTTTCTTGTAGGTCACCTCAGTGTGGTGCTCTATTCACAAACAAAACCCATGGAGCAACCACTTATCCTCAAGATTTGAATCTTACGCTTTGATACCACTTGATATAGTCATGGAAGGAGGGTCTAGTGAAGGACTATTCAGCCATACAACCAATAGAAAAATAACACACATGAATAAAAAGCTCATAGCAAAGTGACATAAGATATATCTTGGGAAAACCCTCAAAGAGAGAAAAACCCAGCCTCCAAAAGAGTCATCCTTAATTATGGAATCTTTAAATAAGTTACAATCTTTCCATAATGGCATACATCTTAAGCTACAACTCTTTAATAGTTACCATATCTAATGCCTTGAACTCCATCTTGACCCATCTCCTTCATACCTATGTTCAGACCTCTTATCTCTTCTAAAGTGTCTATCTCCTCTTTATGATTTTCAATGATTGTGGAATCCTATATATACCATTCTCCAACCTCATTAATGATCTGTGTCAGCCGCAAGGTGGTGTAGAGTTCAATACTCAAAATGTGTAGTTAGCTAGTGAGAGTTAATTTCTCAAACAAAACTAGAGTAAAGGAAAATAAATTTGTGTGATGCTTGATGTCTACTCCCCTAGGTCCAATAAGTCTTCCCATGTCTTCCTAGATCGTCTCAAAATTCAAATTCTTTGGTGTCAAAGTAATTCCACAACTATATCAGTCTGCCAATTTGATATAGATTCACAAACTCGAATGTCATTACATAAATGCAGTTTTCCTCAATCGTGGACACAATATCTAAATATTTATCTTTAATGCTCTTCCAAAATTGCAAGACCTAATTGTAAAACATGGTGAAATGCAATGACATCTTTTACAACTAATTGGTGAATCAAAAACCACAAACAAATGACTAAGTGAATGTTGGTGATGTGGGATTGCTTTACTACCCCCAAGGATGCTCCTGCGTTAGACATAATCATCAAGCCTTCAATTTTATATGGTTTAGAGGTTTGGGGACCTAGGTTGGGGGCCCTTGAATGGTCGTATATTGAGAGGCTCTAGACTATCATGTTGTAGTGCATAATCCATTGCAAATGGATAGTTCCTCAATCCATCATCCAAGCCAAATTTGCCACCTACCCATTATCCCTTTAGACTATCTTTAGGCTTATTTTTATATCATAGACTCTAATCCATGGGACCTCTGCTTTTGGTTGTGAGAGATATCCATTTTTAGTACTGTGCTCCTTTGAGAGCATTGATTCACTTGCCCTCACTAAACATCGACATTTTTGATACTTGCAGTCTAGGTTGCTTCTTATTTCTATTGGCATCTCTACTAACAGGCTACCCACTTTTGTGTACTCCTTGGATGCTCCCCCATGCTTCTTCCCACTAAGGAAGTCACTAATAGAGCTACCAAAGAAGACATATATAAACAATATGTTTAGATCACTTGGGTCTCCCCCATGTGCTGCTTAGATCCAAGTTGGCTTTCTGTGCCAAACATTTCTTATAGATGGTGGATAGTTTTATTCATTTCCCTCACTATATTTGGTGTCATTGGTCCCACAACTTAAGGTTTCCCCTTCATCAGTTGAGAGTGTGTTCTTAGTCTCAACAACTATGGGTTGAAACTGATCACATTCTTTGTTGGGACTAGATTGGTTATCCTTAGTCTCAACAACTATGGGTTGAAACTGATCACATTCTTCGTTGGGACTAGATTGGTTATCTTTGGTCTCTCCAAGAGGTGGAGACCAAGGAACACCTCATTTTCAGATACCCCATTTACTATGAGATCTAGGGAAGATTTCATTGCCTCTATAGGGACTCACACAATAATATATCTACTTTCTTTAGATATTCAGACTAGCAGTGCTTGACTCTTTTTTTTTGTGAAGTTGTCACCCTTTGGCACATATTCTTATAGGGGGAGTCTTGAGGCTCTAGAGCCCCCATGTTGATCACCTCTATTTTCTAACCCACCCAAGCAACATGCAATGCAAAACAACCTTTTGATATTAGTTCTTCACATATCAAAGCTAATAGATTAGTTAGTTGGCACTTCTCTTAACACACCATTACTACTTAGATTACTTAGATTCCCCAACTTACTCTCCCTTGGCGTCATGGCTCTGCTCTTTTTTGTCGATATGACTCAACTCCATTCTGAGAACATGGATCTACTGCTTACCGGCTGCCCCCCAAACCACAGGGGAAAACTCACATTACAAGCTTCTTTTCTATTATGGGAGCTACAATGGCCTTGAATTTTAGGGGTGTTTGTAGAGGAAGTTCTTTGATTCCTCCTATGGTATCCTACTGCGGCCTTCTGACCTTAGAATACTCCTTGGTGAGCATTATCTCTTATGGATGGCTTATAGGACTCTTGTTTTAGACACGAGCAGGGATATTCAATGAGATTTCCTTACAGTCTTCACTGGCACATGCTTTTGGGGCTCTTGTTCGCTCTTCATTGCTATTTGGTAGTGGCACAATGCTTTATTTGTCTTCATGTACTTTTATTGTTTTAGTTCTAGGGTTCTCTCTTCCTAGAACTTTCTATTGTGAACTGCTGTAACCTCTAGTCCAGTGACCTACTTTTATTATCTGTGGATATTAGTATAATTTCTTTCTTTCTTGTGCCATATGGAAAGCTGCTTAGGAATGCAAATTGTATCTGATGTTGCTGCTCTTGGGAAGTCTGGCCTCCACCTGCTGGACCTGCTGTTTGCTAATGAGATGAAGGATGAATGTAAAATGGCAGTAATTACACCTTGTATGTATAACTTTTTTGCTTATAACCTGATCAGGTCAGCCTTAATTCTGTCCTAAAACAGCTAGGTTGGCCCTTATGACTTTTAGAGCATAAATCAGCTTTTTGGCAAACTTGGCAAATGATCAACACATCTTTGAAAATGTTGAACAACCCATGGCTGGAAACATGGTGTTAAACTTAATTCATATGACAACTTGAAAGATGAATAAGATGGAACAAATACCACAGGCTTTTCATGAAAGTTTTGCAGGGGTGCAACAAGATCTAAATAAGAAATTGTCAATATTTCAGTTTCGTGGATGTGTTCAAGAGAAGTTCATTGTATCCATAAACCCTAGCAATAGGTACAACTTTGTTGGCATGGATTGTCAACTACAAGTTCAGTCAATGAATGTTAAGGAGACCCAAATAAATGATAGAAAGATTCTAGTCTTTTAATAGTTGAAGTTTGCTATGGACAAATATGTTTTCTTTTAAATTTTTATGCTACGGCTATGGATGTTTTGCATATTGTTCTTGAATATTCTTAATTAGAGACTTTGGGAATGGTTAAAATTAATATCCATAAACCCTAGCAATAGGTACAACTTTGTCGGCATGGATTGTCAACTACAAGTTCAGTCAATGAATGTTAAGGAGACCCAAATAAATGGTAGAAAGATTCTAGTCTTTTAATAGTTGAAGCTTGCTATGGACAAATATGTTTTTCTTTTAAATTTTTATGCTACGGCTATGGATTTTTTGCATATTGTTCTTGGATATTCTTAATTAGAGACTTTGGGAATGGTTAAAATTAATGTGTAAAAGATAGTATTGGAAAAAGAGGTAACTTCACAGTATATTACACATAATGACTAATAAAGCAAATTCAAGGTAGAGAATGAGGATGAATTTGAAAGTTATGAAGGAAAGCATATGGAAGAATCAAAAGAACAAGAAGAATATGAAGAGAAGGATATGAAACAAGAGCACATAGAAGAATTGGAAGACCAAAATGAGGACTTGGATACATGTGAATAAATTTCAAACATTTCATGAACTAATGAGCCAAAGGAACAAGCAAAAGAAAAGGTTGAAGAGGCGAACATAGGAGAGGAAAATGTTGAAGAGGATAAATTAGTAGAAAAAGAGATAGAGGGTGTAGTATATAGACATTGACATCACCACGAGAGGCAACATCTATGGAGGCAAGTTGTGAAGCATCAAAGTAACCGCAACTATGGACATATATGGAACCACAATTATGGTCATAGACAAAATCAAAGGAGCAACACTATGCACATTCGTGGAGCTGCAATTATGATCATATATGGAATCAAAGGAGCAACAATATGGACATATATGGACTCCAAAGAGTATTTACAATGGCTATACATGGAATCAAAGGAGCAATAACCATGGGCATACATGCAATCAAAGGAGAGACAACTTTGGACATGTAGAGATTCCTAGGAGTAGTCACCATGCTATACATGGAATCAAAGGAGCAATAACTATGGACATACATGGAATCAAAGGAGCAATCACCATGGCTATACACAAAAGCAAAAAAAAAAACTCTAGATATGAATGAAATTTGAGTAGCCCAACGAAATATGGAATCACACTTGGTGAAAGATACCATCAACAATTATCACCCACCCAAGTCAGATTAGGATGGTTGGATGATCAAGTATGGCATCAAGTGTGTAATGATTTGAGAAAGACTTATTATTTTTGGTTTCTTCTCATGTTTTAGGGATGAAACATGTCAAGGAGTGATGGCATGCTATTTACCAATGCATATTGTTGATGTTAATAGCAGCGTCGGGCTTCTACTTCCAGCCTAGATCATCCTTTGAAGAACAAATTAAATGATAGCCTATTGGTTATTTAATTTACCAAGGCAATTTCTTGATGAAGAGGCGCTTCATCATTTAATATGTTGGCGTAAAAACTAACACCTCTGGAGTGCAGGTTTGTACGGACAGCTATGTACACTACGCAATGAGTGCTCTTCAAATTAGGAGGGGAAGCTCCCTCGTTGTGCTGGAATGCGTGGAAAAGAAAAGTAATCTAAGTCCTATCTTTTTGTTCTCAGCTGGAAGAGGCACAAGGTTAAGAAAACCAAGAACGTTGCAGCTAAGGATTTTATGATTTCGCAGATCATTAACTACAACTAAGCTATCTACTTTAAATCTATCCAATTTCCTCAAGAAAACAGAGCATGAGGAAATGAAGCAGGGTTTGACTATCAGACGATAAACGAGTTTAGATTCTCTACTTGAAGGCAAGGTGGCGCATCTATCAGCTCAATCTAGACAAGTTTATTGGGCACAAAACAGATTTGAAAATTTACCATGACAATCTTATGAAACCCTATGTGGCATAACCTTGATCATAATAGTAGAGCCTCCTTGAAAAACAGATTTATCATCACAATCTCACGAAACCCTATGTGGCATAACACTTGATCATAATGATAAAAGATTCACAAAACAGATTTATCTAAACTATGGGAAGAATTTACCACGCCAATCTTATGAAACCCTATGTGGCATAACACTTGATCAAGATAGTTAAGACTTCACAAAACAGATTTATCATCTCAATCGCATGAAACCCTATGTGGCATAACAATTGATCATAATGATAAAGATTCACAAAACAGAAAGAATTCACCATTGCAATTGCATGAAACCCTATGTGGCATAACAATTAATCGTAATAGCGAAGACACATGAACAAATACCAAAAGAGCAATATTGAGGGCAAGGTAGGCGCAGCATATATTTCTCTCTCAAGCAAAAGTTAATTACAAATGAGCAAAAGCTCTTATTTATATACATCAAGGTGTAGGTAACCTAAAGAATGCACTTTGCCAGGTCATCTACTGATCTTGCAATGCATGCAAGATTTAACGCAAACCCTAATAAAGTAAACTATCTGATTAAGCTGAAGAAGCTACCCTTCGAGTTAAGCAAAGAAACATTTAACCTAAATGGACCATGTGCAAGAAGCATGCATTCCCTATTTAAAAGCAAGATTAAGCTGGCGCACCTTGAGTTAGCTGGAAACCTAACCTAACTCCTGTGATGATAATTCCAAGGGCAGAGATAAGCATGTGTTAAATTAAAACTCCAAGACTAAAAGTCGAGGTTAAACTGCTCATGACTCAACCCTCGAAATTAACTGCAGGTTCCAACTGGCAGATCACTCCATGTCATCTCGGTCTAACACTTCGACCAAGAACTCATCGATCTCTCTGTCATCTGGCACTTTGATGCTGTCCAAAAATAATAATCTGCTTCTTCAATTCTTTGCCACTTTCCTTGACTGTATGCATACATTTTTTAACATCTTCAGTCGCCTTCTTGAAACTAGCTGAATTTACTGAAAATGTGATCAGAACCTCCATCAAGATATCTCAAACATGCTTCTGAAACTCAGTTTGTACAACCTTGAGATCAGCATAGGTACCATTTTCACGAAGACAATGGCACAAGATCTGAGTGACTTTGGCGGCTCCGTAAATGAAGTGATCTCTGTTTCTTTTGCAACTTAACGCTTCATTGTCAGCTACTCTGATGAAAACCTAAATTAAGACCGATTTGGTCTTGAATTCAGTCTAGTTGAACTACCTTCTGAAAAACTTGCACGTTGACTGTGAACACGGCTATGTTCTGACAACTTTCTCTGGAAAGCTAAAATGGCTCCTGGTGAGACTAAAAATACCTGTCGGAGGATAATTTTCACCAAAAATTCTGAGACATGGGTTTTGTCCGGAAAATGATCCTAAGACAACCCACAACATCAGAATTGTGAAAACACGTCGTTTAGCTTGACATGCAAAGATTCTTCAGTCGAGAACTGCAAGGGTTTTAGAGCTTCCTGGGGCAATTTTTCATGAGAAAATCTGAAACATGGGTTTTATGCACAATGGAATTCTGAACAAACCCAGATGATGAGATTTATGAGATTTACAAAAAGATGTGATTTTATCCACATGCAAAGAAATCTTGAGGAAAAAGCCTGAGGCTTAGGAATGAAGGTGCGGGGGCAATTTTTCTCGAAAAATCTAAGACATAGGTTTTCGCTGTACGATGCTGAAATATCACGAACCAGATGAATTGATTTTTGAACATGCGTTGAATTTTCTTTGACATGCGAAGAAAGTACCTAAGGTGAGAAATAGAAGAAATAAGACAGAAGATAGAAAGTTTTGCTTGTCTGCTTCTGAAAAATCTGCCAACTTCTTCTTGGAACTCAATGAAACCTGCATGCAAGAGGAAATAAAGTCTAGAATCCTTATTCCTCTAAACAATCTGAACTCGTTTAGCCCGAAGAAATTCGACACACTGTAGCACCTTTAGCTTGCTGGTCGCTCAAGAAGAATATGAACTTCGAAGCTAAAGATGATGAAATAATGGACGCCATTACTGAAATATATAGATTTTCATCTATGAAATTCGCACAAGGCAAGGAATCCATGAAAAGTGCGCTTGGCTTCTGATTGGACCTCATTCCAGTTAACTGAAACTCGAATATGCTAAATAAATCGCCATGCATTAGGGTTTGCCTTTCAATTCTTCAGTTCAACACTTCATGCGACTTTGACTTCAGTTAGCACTTCATATTAAGTTCGCCATCCTTCACACTTGCTTTAGATTCACAAATTTAAACTAAGGCGTCCCTTTTGATAACTAAAGTTAGCCATAAGGAACTCGCCATATTCATGCAATAAACATTCTAAAAATAGCGACCCTTTTCAATCTTCAGTTGGCCTTCAAGAAGTGCGCCAACTTCACACTTATGCTTCAATTCAATTCTAAAAATAACAACCCTTTTAGAACTTAAGTTGTCATTCTTTGTAAAGGGCGTAGCTTCACAAAACTATGCTTCATCACTAAATATCTAAATATGGCGACCCTTTTGATAACTGAAGCTAACATCTTCATGCGCCATACTTCACTAATTTATGCTTCATCAAAATGTGGCGTCCCTTCTTGAACTTCAGTTGACACTCAATGAAGCGCCATCTTCACTAAAAACTTCACAATTGCAACCAAATTCGCCATGCATGTGAACTTCAGTTGACATTCACTGATAATCTTCAGTTAAGTGAACATGCAATCAAGTTAACTCAACATGCCAATATATGAACTAAAGATGACAACCCAGAAAACGTTTAGTCTAACTGCAGTCAGAACTCCAGTTAAGGCGTCCATTCAACTCTCTTTCGAAAATTCAATTTTGAACTCTCAAGCGAATTCCAGACTTAGCCAAATTTCATGAAAATTTAAGCTAAAACCTCTGTCAGGACCTCTGTTCATCCTCTGACACTGGTTGACTGACTTCTCCGATTGACTGGCTGACAGGTGCATCGCAGAGCTAAGCAAGAACTGATCAAAAGACATCTTGAGACTGAAACCATAAAACGACATCCGAAGGCTCAAAAATCCAAGCGCCTTTTTCAAAAGCTACGCTTTTTCTCAGACTTAGTCAACTTACGCATTTCGTCACGAAGGGAAAGATAAATCCTTCATAACTGTTTTACCAACTTTCAAGGGATCTCGGGTTCAACTGCGGTGACCTCATTCATAACAGGTTGCAGAGCACATTTCCCAGAAAACATCATTTTAGGGGTGAAAACCAAGGCATTTTTGAAAAGTTGCTCTTTTCATTCCAGACTTAGCCATTTAAAATGACAAAAATAATATAAAAACTCCGACGCAATTGCTAAATCATCCTAAAGGCCCGGAGCCGAGGCCTTGAGAAAGCTGAGCGTAACAGACACATTGAATATCGATATCATCGAGAAAGAAGCATTAAAGGTTTAAAAAGCTCGAGCCTTTCTCAAAATGTGCTCTTTTGCTTTTTCCTCTGATATTACTAAGATTTGACCCTACGTTTGACCTGGTTCGGGCACTTGACAACTTAGATTCAGCAAACCACGATGGATCGTCGGCTTCGAACTCGAACAAATGTGAGATAAACATCTTGGATGGCATTTAGTCAAAAACCTTCATTTGACACCTCAAAAAGATGGGCGCCTTTTTCAAAAGCTGCTCTTTTTCCCAGTGTTAGCCAATTCTCGCTTTCGTCTCGTTTTGCGCTATATCTTCCATAACTTGAGCAAAACAGGTCCGTTTGACAGGCTTGATAGCTCACTACGAAGCTAACGTGATGCCGGACAAATGTCTGCTGGAGGTGACAAACCCTAAAAACAGGATCTGGACCCCTAAAAGATAGGGCGCCCATTTGAGAATGTGCTCCCTTCTCCAGAGATAGAAAATTTTGGTGTTTTTCCTTCAAATTTTCATTTTCCTTAAATCTCTTCAGTAACAGACTGACATGACACTGACACCAATTCCATATTTGAAAAGCCCAAAAACGACCTTCTGACATCACTTTAACAAGATTAAGACTCAATTAAGCAAAATGCCTTAGTGAAGCAAAATTTTTGGTTTTGGGTACAACATAATACTTAATTATTATCATTGAGGCCGACTTATGTTATTTCGCCACCCTTGAAGAGATGCAATGCTTGAAGGCCGACTTCATGATTCCAAAAAGACACGATTCTTGGGAGAAGGCCGACATGAAGACGTGAAGAGTTGTGACCTCTCTCCCTCTCTTGTATTTATATGAGATCATCCTTCATTGTATGACATCGATTATATTCATCATCATAATTTGAGTTTCAGTCAAGGGAAAATTTATACAAGTGCAGATTGAAGGCTTTGAAGGAGGTCAATGTATTTATCAAGAGCATTGTATTATCTCCAAGAGATATCAAATTACTTTGATGCTGTGTTTGGCCTCTATATTGGCTTCATTGTAAAAGAGATCATTGTTTATTATTTAATATATGAGCAATATATTGTTGTTGGGTTTTTCTCCCTCAAGAGGAGGGTTTTCCTAGGGTATATTATGTGTTTGTGTGTCTGTTTTGAATTAAATTATGCTTATCTAATCTGATCATAAAAAATAACATGGGATCAAAGCGGGTTAAGGAAAGTTTTAATCAAATTTGACTAAGCATGAGCTTGGAATTGGATTCATAATCTGGCTATTCGGGTAGAGTCATAAACCTTTGCTAGCTTGTGAGAGCTGTGGATGAAGGAGTCTCACCAGAGAAGTGTTGTTTGCCAGGCGTCTAGGAGCCTTTCACTAACTGCTAGCTTTATCGGTTGAGCCTTTGAAATCGGCGAAGAAGACTACCTCCAGCTTGGCGTTAAGTGGTGAGGCGACACCACCTTGGGCGGAGCCTAATATCGCTAGGAATTGGATCTTCATTTCCTCATTCCAGCGCTCGGAGTTCATAATCTTGAGTTGTCTTTGGCAATGAATGGTTTGGAAATTCCATTGGAGGATCTTATATTGAAGGAGCATATTGGGCCTAGTTCTTTTGGTACAGTGCATCATGCTGATTGGCGTGGATGTTGCTGTGAAGATTCTCTTAGTCCAAGATTTGTATGAAGAGCGACCTAAGGAGTTCCTGAGAGAGGTTGTGATCATGATTCGTTTGCGACATCCGAATGTTTTTTTTCATGGGTGCCCATCATGGGGATTTTGTGGAGCATTCAATAGGACAAGAAATTCTTGTGAACGAAGGCCATGCTGGAGCTGTGCTAATGCCTCACAGGAATGTTGCAAGTCTGGCTGCTTTTGAGTTGGCATTGGTAGTTGAAAAGCATGTCTTGTAGTTCGGCTCTGTGGATAATGTCGGGACAACAGGTGTCGTGGAGATTCACCCAGGAGCAGTTAATAGCATCCCGAGTAAAGCACATGTAGGGATCGACACTAGAGATATCGATGAAGAATGCAAAAACATTATAGTCCAAAAGATTTATGGTTTGCGTTTCTCTGATAGCATATTTGGAGGCGTCGTTTCGCTCAGTGATCAAGATGTTAACATAACTGTGGCTGTAGAGTCTATCCAAGCAATTTGGGGATCTTGTTAACGCATTACTGTATGCTCTTTGTCGGGACTACTCATAGCTGGCATATTCCCTCGGTTTGTAGTTCACACAGGGACTTACAAAAGGATCCTTTCACTCAAGACTCGGGTGTCTATTGGCATAGAATTCTGTTCTTTTCCTGTGATTGCATCGAAATGGTTGATACCTCTCAGAACTACACACTTATCTAGGTGCTATAATTCATTACAGCTGTGCATTCTTATGAGGTTGACTATGTATAAGTTGTGTGACTATTCTGTAGTGCTGTGTTTGAATTGGGATTATATTTGTGTTTGCTTCATATCAGTGGTTACCATTAAATCTGAGATTATGTTCTGTCAAGATTATTGCTTGTCATTTGGGTGTGGAATTTGTATGAGGAACATCATTGTATTATTCCACAGTATAAAGGAATCTCTCAGAAGTTGCCCTGTGAGGGTGAAAAACGTTTTGGGTTCAAGTTAGAAGAATTGTTGTAGAAGCTTTTATGAAGATCATAATCTGAAAGGCATCACTGTCAGGACATTTGTAATAAAGAGATAAAAGTTGTAGTGATCTCTGGGATGAGATCCTTTGGTGTCACCTTTCATTCATCGTGTGTTGTTTCATGCTAGTTGTGAAGATTTCTGAGTGTGACTCAGAAATGGAAGGAGAACTGCAAGTTTGATTGTGATTGGTTGGTCACATCGACACCATTCTCCATGTGCATGAACTGCGATGGTGCCTTGAGAGGCCTGGTCCTATGTTGAATATGCTGGTTGTATATTGTGTCTAAGAAATCTGAGTTGAGCAGATTATCTTTTGTTGTGCTGAGATTAGCATTCTCAAGAGGAGTAAAAGATGGAAGAAAGATATATCAGAATCAATAGAGATAAGTTCTAGTATTTCTTTATTTCAATTTCTTTTATATTTGCTACATATTTCACTTATAGTTTGATTCTTATATATAAACTATTACTAATCCTTAAAATGTAGGTTGAATCAAGAAGCAATTAAATGAGTTTACTCAATGACATTTAGAGGGAGTTAAAATTCGAGGATTCAAGGCTCATGTTGAGAGCATGTCCGAGAAGAAGGATTGAGATGCTGTCAATAGAGGGATTTCACTTCCAGAGGGTTCTTTGCAATCTCTGAGGCAGGGATCAAGAGGGAGTTCTGTGACTCACTAAGTTGAAGTGAAGGTTGCAGCTGCTAAGATCAGAATTGCACAAGACAGTCATCTGGATTTGATATTGATAGCTCTGCAAACCTATATAGAGCGATCTGGGATGAGGTCGAGAAGGACAATCCTAAACTCTCTACAGTACCAGAGGTGTGCACTAGAAAACATTGCAGGCAATCTTGGACGAAGAGGTCAGAAGGTTGATGCAAGTACTTGAAGATTCAAAGGGAGCCTACTGAACTTGAAGAAGATGGTAATCTAGTTGATCGTGGTTCTTTATGTTGATTTATTTCTTACTATGAAGATCACCTCATTATCAAATGCAAGGAGTTAGCTTCTGAATTTGAAATGAAGGATCTTGAATACATGCATTACTTCCTTGGTTTAGAAGTTGGTAGAGGCCTAATAAGATCATTCTAAGTCAAGGGAAGTACACAATTGACATTTTGAAGAGATTTGGTATGATGGATTGCAAATCCATCTCTACACTGATGAAGACAAACTTGTAGAAGTTGAGAGAGTCTGTAGCTAGTTCAGATTTGGTGGTTCCCACGATGTATAGGCAGTTGATTGGATGGTTGATGTATTTAGTCAATACTAGACCAGATATTTGCTATGCAGTGAAGGCACTTAGTCAGTTCATGTGTGAACTAAGGCAAATACATCTAGTTGCAGCAAAGCATATCCTGAGATACTTGCGTGACATAGTGGGGTATGGCTTGAGATATTCTTTAGGTGTGGACTTGAAGCTGCATGAATATATTGATTTTGATTGGGCAGGGTGAGTTACTGATCGGAAGAGCACCTCTGGATGTTGATTCAGTTTGGGGTCTACGTGATATCTTGGTGTAGCAGGAAGCAGTCTTCTGTGGCACTGAGCACCACAGAGACTGAGTATATTGCAGCTTGTGTGGTGGCTCGAGAAGCAATGTGGCTTCGGAAGCTCCTTGCAGGATTGTTTGAACAATCATTGGAGCCAACTGTCATTCATTGTGATAATCAAAGTTGTGTGAAGCTTTCTGTCAATCCAGTGTTTCATGACAGAACTAAACATGTTGAGATCAAATACCACTATATCAGAGATATGGTATTGAGGAAAGCTATCCAGTTGAAGTACATTAGCACTGATGAGCAGACGATGGACATTCTCACCAAGCCTCTCGCTAGAGTAAAGTTTGTGTACTTTCGAGACAAGCTTGGTATTGTGGAGAATGAAGCCCTAGCTGAGAGGGAGATTCAGCTTCAGTGATCTTCTGTGATTTGCTTTAATGCATTTCTCTCTGTGAGAGAGATTTGAGGTGTAAGCCCTTGTTAATGCATTTCTCTCTGTGAGAGGGATTTGAGGTGCAAGCCCTTGATAATGCATTTCTCTCTGTGAGAGAGATTTGAGGTGAAAGCCCTTGTTTCCACCCTCTGGGAGTAGCCATGGTGGATGTCATGTGTGTGACTCCATGACAACATCACGTGAGAGAGTTCGTGATGATTTCCTTGTACTTGTGCTTTTCACCCTCTGGGAGTAGCAATGGTGAACATCACGATGAGGTGACAACATCACGTTGAGTGATTCCGTGATGAGCACTTGTGCACATTTACCATTCATGGGAGTAGCCATGATGGTTGATATCACGATGAGGTGATATGTTTCTTTTCCACATATGAGAGTAGCCACTGTGGTTGACATCACGATGAGGTGATATGTCTTATGCAGCTAGAAGTATCCTCCCTAGCTGAGAGGGAGTGTTGATGTTAATAGCAGCGTCGGGCTTCTACTTCCAGCCCAGATCATCCTTTGAAGAACAAATTAAATGATAGCCTATTGGCTATTTAATTTGTCAAGGCGATTTCTTGATGAAGAGGCGCTTCATCATTTAATACTTGATTATTATCATTGAGGCTGACTTATGTTATTTCACCACCCTTGAGGAGATGCAATGCTTGAAGGCCGACTTCATGATTCCAAAAAGACATGATTCTTGGGAGAAGGCTGACATGAAGACTTGAAGAGTTGTGACCTCTCTCCCTCTTTTGTATTTATATGAGATCATCCTTCATTGTATGACATTGATTATATTCATCATCATAGTTCGAGTTTCAGTCAAGGGCGAATTTATGCAAGTGCAGATCGAAGGCTTTGAAGGAGGTCAATGTATTTATCAAGAGCATTGTATTATCTCCAAGAGATATCGAATTACTTTGATGCTGTGTTTGGCCTCTATATTGGCTTCATTGTAAAATAGATCATTGTTTATTATTTAATATATAAGCGATATATTGTTGCTGGGTTTTTCTCCCTCAAGAGGAGGGTTTTCCCAGGGTATATTCTGTGTTTGTGTGTCTGTTTTGAATTAAATTCTGCTTATCTAATCTGATCATAAAAAATAACACATATGATTTTATGATGTACACGGGGTGATAGAGTAACTAAGATGTGGCACAAATTCCCCTTAGTTATATTGGCTCAAATGGTAACTTATGAAATTAGTTATATTGGCCTGGGTAATTAGTCATCCTATGTGGAAATTATGAGTTTAACATCCCATTATCATTAGAAGGAAGTTAATTTTTAGTAGGTGAATATCATTCTAAAGGATATGTCAAGTATATGGAGTATTCTATTTGGGTTGGATCTCATGTAGGAGATATTGAATGCAAGGGTGTTTTCCCTAATTAATATTCTTTGGTGCTTCCCCACCTCAAGGGTGATTATTCTATATCTTAGTTTATTGAAATTAGGGCACCTTAAGTAAACTGTAAACATCTCGTGTTGGGTGATCTCTATTGTATTTCTGCTTATTGTATGGCATTGAGAATTCCCACTTGTCCCTCTTTTTGAGTATGCTAACACATTTACTGTTAATTTATTACTATCCTATGTTTATTGTCTTAAGGAAGTTGATGTTTTGATCTTAAATCGTGTGTATTTACTAGCCAGCTGTCTTAAAAAACTTCCAATTTATTTCTTTAAAAAAGTTTGAAAATAAAATATTTATCCATTTTATATTAGTTTTCCTATGTGCTTTTTAGAGTTGATTATTGTAATTTTTCCAACCTAAGCGTCTTTTTTGTCTATGACAACTGACATTTTGTTTGCTGTCCTTTGGGCCAATAATGTCTCTTTTATCTAAAATAATTTGGTCAGCTTTTGTATGCTGCAATATACCTTTATAAATTTCGTTATGGAAGATTCATATAGACGAATAGTAGATGAAGGTGACATGAACTTGGTGATATTAGTTTCACATTCTATCAAGTAATATAGCTATCTCTTTGGCTTGTTTTATAGGAGGCACTAAAGGAACTGTGGCATGCCGCTTTCCCAGGACTAGAATTTAGTGGGTTAATTTCTGAACAATGGAAGGAAATGGGATGGCAAGGAAGAGATCCATCTACTGATTTCAGGTATTTGTTTGTAGAGGTACACCATTCAGATTTGAACAATCTTTTTTGTTTAGAAAATAAAAAAAATAACCGATAATTATATGAGGAAGTTCTAATCTTGTTTTTGTTTTTTTCAATTTTACAATCACATGATTGCTTTGTTGCATCATGATTTGTATTCAACTGGTCATGTTTACCATATTTCGACATCTATCTTGCAGGGGTGGTGGCCTCATATCCCTAGAGAACTTAATATTCTTTTCAAAGACATATCCAGTACGTTCCTTATTTCTCTAATTTCTAAATTGTATATTAGCTTGCATTTTCTTTATTATGCTTTTAGAATTAAATGTTGTTTGTGGCAATATCCTAATCACCATCTATATTATGATGGTTGGTGATAATATATTCAGTGAGAATATCCTTGGTGATGATATCAATCTTTTGTGGTAACTTATTTGACTTAAGATCTCAGGATTTCAAGGTCTATAATATTAAACTGTAATTTTTTCAATTAAAAAATGTATGGGTTTTTTCTCAAAAGACTCATTTGTGATGATGTTTTCTTCTATTAAATCCTTGTCCCACCTGCTAGATTGTCTTAAGAAGATTTCTTCTGCCTACATATTAAGAAGATTTCTTCTGCCTATTCAATTAAGAAGATCATGTTAAGAAGATTGTTTCTTAAAAGAATATCTTGATCCTTGGAGAACAGAAATCCGAGCATGGCATTCCACTTCCCCCCACTTTTAATTTCCTAACATGACATTTTGTTCGTTACCATCTAGACATTTGGTTAGGATCTTCTAGTTCTTGATAATTAGATGTCCTAGATAAAATCACTTCTCAACTAGGCATCCTATAACTATCTATTTGTATGTCCTACCATAATGTACCCCTTAATAAGCCTTGCTTGGATGTCATACATCTTCACATTTTTGTGCCTTGGCATTATGACCTCCCCAACTTTTTCAACTATTCCGATAGGATGTCTTTAACCTTTATAATGGAATTTCCAGATAGAACACCTTGGCATCAGCATGTTATTGTAGGGGTTCCTTTTTGTGGTCATCACAATGTATTCGTAAGAAAATTTCTCATCCCTTTTCCATGCTCAATTTTGGATTTGTTACCTACCAAATTCTAAAGTTCTAATTTTTGACTTGTATCTTTAAATTTTGGTCATTCTCAAAGTTGTAATTTGCGTTGGCCTTTGTCATTATCATTGTTTATCATCTTTCCTTTGCTCATGTTTGGCTACTAATCTTTTCAAAACACAAGATTTGGAATACCACCACAAATTGAAAATTGAAAATTAGCAATGATGATGTGTGGTTAGATTCACTACGTTGAAAAGCAGAAATGGTGATTTGGGGATGTTTCTGCTTGGTTGAAAAATGGCAGTGACAACCTTGCAAAGTGTGAGGTTGAAAATACATCTAAGGCAATTTGTTAGAAGCATTTTTGTATTCTAGCAAGATGGGCAACACTGTGAAACTCAAGAAGCCTTCTGCAAGTGAGGTAGCTATGACCATATAGATGTATATGAAATTTCTCAACAGAATTTTACTAGGCATAGAGAATGTTTTGATGTGACAGTGAATACATCCTAATGGGTTCTAGCTTCCTGCCATGTGTTTACATAAAAGGGGAAAATATATTAAAGTTGCTATTATGAAGTGCTCCTTTTTAATAATATAAATTATTTATTTCCAGTACATATTTAATTAATTGATTAATTAATCAATTTATTTTTTGATATTATTGGTAAAGTTGGGTTTGCGAAAGGGCTCAAATCCTTTAAACGATGAGGCAACAAAGAAGACAAGAAAGCCCCAACAAGAAAACACTAGAAAACTGAATCACATGAGGAGTGGAGTTTGCCAAGCTAAAACAACAGCAAAAAGCAACAACCACAATGGATCAACAGAAGACAAGCAGCAATAGCTAACTACCTTTAAGACAACTCCTTTAAACCACTAATTGCTTCCTATTCATCCCTCAGAAATTCCAGGTGATCTTCAATAGATTCCATGCTCGGGTCCATGACCTCTATGTCTTTCTGCAATTGTTGAGAATGAGTTCTTTAACTTGGATCACCAACAACTGACTGCTCTTTCCTCGTTAGAAAACTTTTGTGAAGCATGACAATACTGGCTGCAGAATTCTTAATAGTGGTCTTACTGAGGTTGATCACCTTATCTAAGAATGCCCTTAGAGAATCCTATTTGTTCTCAGTCACATTCATTCCTTCTTTTAAGTTATTGATATTTAAAAGCATAATGCTGAGGTTGTTGGTATTGGTTCATTCCCTAGCAGAAAACTTCATGTTGACATTGGCCTCAGGAGCATCACCATTAACCTGCCTGTAGAGGGCAGTCATTCTCATCTTCATCCTCTCATTTTGTTTTTGAACCACTTGAGTATGCTATGTTGTAAATTGAAGTGTCTTCAAGGGTATTCAATTTAGAGTCCAAAATCTCACAGGTAGAGCAAAAACCACAATTGACTGTTTTACCAGTAGTATTGAAACTCCCCTCCTCAGCTCAGTTAACACAATCCTTGTTCATTTTGTTGAATTCAACATTAGAGAGTTCACTAACAACCTCCGAGGGACCTTCAGTCTTTGGAGATTTTCCTTTGTTTTTGACAATCAATCAGTTTATTTATCGACTATTAAGATAATTAATTAATGAGGATGAGGCCAATTCGGTGGACTTGTTATCGATTAGTTTTTCCAATATGCCACTTTGGATGGATAATTTTAAGGAAATAGATTTTGTATTTGTAAATTTAAATCTCTTGATCCTATTGCTTGTTTTCCAGAAGCACTCTTATTTAAAACTATGACAAGTGAAGGGATGTGAAGGAAGAGTTCTGAAATATTTAAAACTATGACAAGTGAAGTTTATGGTTATTGTGGTTGACACAGAGATTGAGCCTCCACATCATCAAGTTGATCTTAACTATTATGTTTCAGTCTCCACTAAATATTTTGAAAACTGGAACTTCAAAATTGTCTGGAAGTGGAATAACCGCCTGGAAGTGACAATGTCGTGAAAAAATGGAGACAGCACCCTTGATAGTTTAAATTGACCAGAGGTGGGAATAATCAAAGATAAATTACATGAAGGGGCATGTGTTAAGTTTCAACTGGATGCATGGTAGAGGGGGCCATTACACCATATTCTTGGTTTGTCAGGACTATCAAAAATACTGCATGAGGTATTCATCAAGCAGATGACAGCCTCCCTTTCTGAGATGTTTTTGTCATTATGATGATGTTTGCAAAACAACCATCTCTAAGAACATAGCAGACCTTTACCATAGAGGTTTCTATTTTATCACTCTACATATCTATTTGTTGCTGTTAGTTGCTCAAGACAAGAAAAATGGCCTACATATGTGTGGAGAGTTTGGATTTCCATGTAAACAAGCAGAAGATGGAAAAAATGGACAAGCTGCTCTTGAAGATGCGCAGTGGCATTTGAAGGTGGGAAGTGCTTTACAAAGAGGATGACCTATTATACTGGGAGAGAACAGTTTCACACTTTGTGTGTAATAGAGGGATAGCACCTTGAATAGAAGAATGACATCAGATGCTGAAGGACAATGGTGCTACACCATGAAGGACGAAAATGTTTAAACATAATTGCTGGGAGACGTGTCTCCCCCCTCTTGGACGGGTCTCGGAGATGGAGACGCGTCTCCGGCACCAGTACCATCTCCGGAGACGCCTCCAAGAGGCTGGAGACTTCCGCCGAAGTTTCCCAAGTACCCTGCTGTCTCCCGCTGCAGAAAATGACGTCTCCTGCTAAAATACCTCAATTTTTTTTTTAAATTTAAACATTCGAAACTTTAAAAATTAAAGCATAATGTATTTGACGCATCTAAGAGCGATTAAATTATTGTTTTGAAAGTTCAACATCATCATATTTTCAGATTTTCTATAAATTATTATTTTTTTATTTTTTATTTATATTAAAAAAAATGGCGTCTCCAAGTACCCCCGTCTCCTATTTAAAAAAATAATGCCGTACCGGTACCGGTACCAGTCTCCCGTACGGGTACCAATACCAGTCTCCTGGCAACTATGTGTTTAAAGGAGAGCAGCATTGTCATATTTCAATTGTAGTTGTGGCTTACAAAAGATTGAATGGAACCTTGTATTGAAGGATCTAGTTTGAAAGTTAGCAGCTGCATATTTTAATGCCTCATTTGTTTGTCACATATTTTGTGTTTGTTGCTGAGAGGAATAGCAAATGTGGTCTCTTAAGCTCTTGTCCATGAAGAAGAGACTGTTGAAGAAACAGTGTTTTGAATAGAAGAATACCACCCTTATCACAAACAGCAGCATTTTGTTTAAGAGGAAGGTGGTGCTTTGAAGGAAGGACAGCACCTTGTCATAATGAAGGAGCATTTTCTATATGTAGAGGTTGTTGCAGCCTTGTTTGGATCTGGTCTTGATATTCTTATCATAGGCGGTTGGTATGTATCTAGGGTAGCACAATTTTACTCAGCCTTGCACATAACTCAACATGTGGGTTACACCACAAGATTTCTCTCATTTTGCAAAGTTTGATCAGACCCTTTTGATGAAAAATGCAGTTTTATTGTGAGCAGATTGAGATTTTACATAGCAAAAAATAATGGGAAGGAGAGACCAAAATCTGGATTGATTGACCAGAAAATTAATTTATACTTGATACAGCAAGTGATATGTGGATGATTTACAAAGAGGTCTTTCCTTCTCTTTATAGTTTGAGATTCCCATGCATATGTAGGGTGTGATATGACAAGTCTTGATGTACACACATTTGCTGACTTAGTAGTACGTTTAGGCAAGAAGTGGCTCTACACAGAGTGTGATCATTGCATGGGTTTGGATCAACTGAAACTGAAACATATAAAGTGCATTTCAAAGGGAGAAAAGAAGATGCTTACTGTTGTGCCATCCCATATGATAATGACCGATGTATCTGATGTTCAAAGGGAACAATTAATTTTTAAAAATCTGCTGTTCTAGTATGTTAATTTTTGTCCTGATTATTCACTGGAGAATTTTCACAAAATGGTGATGGAACATGGGGGTTCCTTTCCCATTGAACTGAAATGATTTAGTCACTCATGCCCTTGCAGCTGATAAGAGAGGAATCAAATATCATGTTGTAGTGAAGCATGGAGATAGAAAATATAATCTGCAATCAACAGCAAAAGCCAAAAGCAATTATTTTGCTGAATGTTTTTCCAGCCTTATCATACATTGTCTAGTTGGACAGCTTTTTAAGATATCATCTCACAAATTTTACTCTAGTATCCCTTTATGGAATCATGTGCATGAAAAGTGCTGCACACGAAAATCAGTGTTTGTACTTACCTTTTTTGTTAGGTTTATCTTTAGTTGGTCATCATTTGTTCGGTAACCCAAGTCAATTGTGGTCTTCTTGGTTAGTTTGCAAGGTCATCCTGTCACGGTCTTTTCTTCAATGAATGACTTTTGTAGCGTGATGAGCACTACAAGCCTGATAATGAGTAAGCAATTATGAAACACCAGGGGAAGTTGAAGAACATGGAATGATAGAACATGCAAAGAGCAGA